>LPNX010134915.1:117361-151912 GCA_001517045.1 Pseudotsuga menziesii
TGGTTTGAAGCATTTGAGACAGGAAGTCATTGGAGTTCTTCAGGTACAGGAGGAAAAGCATAACCACTGCAAGGGTTCTGCTTTGGGGAAGAACACTAGGAAGCCTTTCCCACAAAGTGAGCACAAGTCTAAGGAGCCCTTGGAATTGGTGCATTCGAATGTATGCAGACCTATGAGTGTGGAGTCGTTCAGTGGTTATGATTACTGTGTAACCTTCATTGATGACTATTCCAGGAAAACTTGGATATATTTCCTGAAGGCCAAGTCAAAGGTCTTTGAGAGGTTCTGAGAGTTCAAGACTCTTGTGGAGAACCAAATAGGAAAGAAGATTCGAGTGTTGAGGATAGACAACGGGGGTGAGTACACTTCCAATGAGTTCATGGAGTATTGTTCTACTAAGGGGATCAAGAAGGAACACAATGTGCCCCATACCCCACAACAGAATGTAGTTGCAGAGCGGAAGAACAGGACTATGGTTGGAGTAGCCAAGGCCATGTTATTTGATCAAGGATTACCACTATTCCTCTGGAATGAGGCATACCGTACTGCAGTATACATTCAGAATAGGTGTCCCCACACAACATTGGGGAGGAAGACACCAGAGGAGGTCTTCATAAGCACTAGGCTAGATGTGAGTCACATTCGCATATTTGGAAGTGTCTGCTATTTTCATGTTCATGCTGACAATAAGAAGAAGCTAGACCCTTTTGGAGAGAAGGAGTTACTTGTTGGTTACAATGAGATTTCGAAGGCATATAGATTTTACATTCCAACTCGCAGGAGGATCATTATGAGTAGGGATGTCTAGTTCGATGAGGACAAGGCCTTCCGAAGATATCTGGACTTACCAGTAGAGCAGTAGCCAGCACAGTAGTCGAGAGTCAAGTTAGAGGAGCTAGATGTACAGGTATAGGTACAAACACAGAGCATAGGTTCTAGTGGTAAGAGGGATTCAGGTGGACAAGATCCTTCAGTCATTGACTTGAAGGATGAGCTGAAGCAAGAGATGGATATCCAGCAGCCATAATAGGTTAACATTAGGCCAATGCCTAAGTGGTTTAGATCCACAGTGCAAGATTCCAAGCAGGTAGATCCTCCACAAACATCTTTTAGACAGAGTGTACCACCAGAGAGGCTTAGTTATATGTAACTAATGACAAAGTTTATTAACTATGAACCTTCTAGCTTTGGGGAGGCTGCACAACACGATGTGTGGAAGGAAGCTATGGCTGAGGAGTATGCCTCCATTATGAAAAACCAGGTATGGGAGGTTGTGCCAAGGCCATAAGGGAAAAAGGTGTTGGGATCCAAATGGATCTACAAGGTGAAGAATGCAGCAGACGAAAGCGTGGAGAAGTACAAGGCGTTCTTAGTGGAAAAGGGGTTTTCACAGAAGGAGGCTATTAATTATAAGGATACCTTCAGTATTATTCCATTCAGACCATTATCTCACTAGGAGCTGAGATGGGTTGGCGTGTCCATCAGATGGATGTCAAGACTTCCTTCCTCAATGGAGTGATAGAGGAGGAGGTGTATATTGAGAAGCCAGAGGGGTTTTATGTGGAGAACAGGGAGACGCATGCATGCAGACTGCATCGAGCACTCTACGGGCTCAAGCAAAAAACTCAAGCATGGTTCTCGAGGATTGGCAACTACGTACGGGAGATGGGATTTCAACAGAGTGAGGCTGACCACAACCTGTACTTCTTAATAGGTGAGGTGACTCTCATACTAGTCTTATATCTGGATGATCTCTTTTTGATGGGAGATGAGAGGCTAATTAAACGCTGTAAGTCCAACCTTGCAGTAGAGTTTGAGATGAAATAAATTGGATTGATGCATTACTTTTTGGGCCTGGAAGTTTGGCAGAGAGATGGATGCTTCTTCTATGGACAAGGGAAGTATGCAATAGATATCCTGAAGAGATTCGAGATGGAGGACTACAAGCCTATGGCCATACCTATAGTTTCTAACTAGAGGAATATTGATGCATAAGGATTAGATGGATTTAATCCTACCTTGTATCGACAGCTTATCAGATCCCTTATGTATTTGGTCAACACTCAATCCGACATTAGCTTTGCAGTCAACACTTTGATTCAGTTAATGGTGGAACCTTAGAGAGTGCATTAGACGACTGCAAAGCACATACTTCACGACATCAGAGGTAAAGTGGAGTATGGATTGGTTTATGAGCGTAGGGGGAGTGTACAGTTAGCAGGTTTCACAGATGCTAACTGGATAGGATGTGTAGAGGACCAGAAGAGTACTTCATCTTTTTGTTTCAGCATTAGATCAGGGGTTGTCTCTTGGTGCAGAAGGAAGCATAAGGCATTTTGATTGAGCTTGGCAGAGGCTGAGTACATGGAAGCCAGCACGGCTGCTTGTGAAGGTATGTCGATGAGGAAGTTACTTGCAGGGTTGTTCGAGTGTGAGCTAGAGGCTACAATAGTCCACTGTGACAATCAAAGTGGCATCAGGCTATTTGAGAATCCAATGTTGCATGACCGGAGCAAACACATAGACATCAGATACCACTTCTTGAGAGATTGTGTTCAGAGAGGAACCATTCGGTTGGAGTACATATAGACAGATGAGCAGGTGGTGGAAATTTTCACCAAGGAACTTTGCAGATAGATTTTTTTGAAGTTCAGGGATAATCTGGGGTTGCTACCAAATCCATTCCTCGTTGAGAGGGAGTGTTAAACTAGTAGCAATAAGCAAGGTCTTCCTGCATGCATGTGCTCTTGTATGTAGAAGACTTAAAATAGGAAACCAGTTGTATTTAATTTACTTTTCCAAAGTTTACTTTGGAAAATAAACTAAAGTGATCTAAATTAAATTTAGTGAACCACTAGTTAAAGTGAAAGTAAAATTAGGGTTTTTGTTTTACCTCTAGTTAAAGTGAAAGTGAAATTAGGGTTTTCGCTTGACCTAAAGTTATAAAAGAGAGATCAATTGGTGGAGAGAACACACACACTTGTATTCCAACAGAGACATGATACCGACAAGGAGAGAAAGTCAGAAAGAGAATTTAGCTGAGAAGACGAAGGAGCAAGCAACAAGATTATCGAGCTTCATACAGCTAGGTCGTACACTCACACAGGAGGGTGTTGAGGTTTAGATGGGATTTTCCCAGCAATTCTGTCGGATACTGCATATGCCAGGTTTGGGTGAATTTGTGGTGATTGTAAAAGCTCCATATTTTCTCATAATAAAATCTATATTTGACTGTTGCACCGGTTTTCCCATATTGGGTTTTTCTGGGGGTTTCCATACCCAAAATAATAGTGTCAATATTGTGATTTATTTATTATTTTTATATTCCGCTTCTTACTGTAAAAGATATTAATGTGTGGTTATCAGTTGATATTTTGCATGCACTGTTTAGCTCTAGTTGAATATTAAAGGAAAATTTACAATAGATTTTTCAATTAATCATCTATCTATTAGAATATAATTTAGGAGTTTCTAAGTTCATACAATATATTTTTTTTAACTTACACTCACGAAACCATGTTCAAAACTTTGAATCAACCCAAAGAAAAATGAATAACATAGAAAGTACACAACAAAAAAATTACAAAACGAAATACACCCTAGATCAACGTGTGATCTTCAAAAAAAAAATCAGTTTTTGTAACTAGTAAAAAAAACGTTTCTGTGCACACACAAATGTACAAAATGCAACTAAAAATTTCAATGGTTATTTTTGACAAATAATAAAAATTATAATTTTCCAAAATATGTTTTAAAAAATATATATTCATCTGAGTGCAATTTTTGTACATTATGTTCATATACATTTTAAATAAATTATATATTTATCAATAAATCATCTTACATGCACACAAACGACTTGTTAATTTTTCCTAAAATTTTGAAGAACAAATCTATCATTAAATTCATTTTTGACATATGATTCTCTTTAAGGACATGAGGATTCTTCTTACAAACACATAAAAAGGTTTATCAAATAAATGCAACTGATATGTAAACTATAATATTATTGAACCATTATAAGGTTGAGCCTATAGGTTCTACCCTCAAATTCTTGTGAACAATCAATGATCAAAAGTGTTTAGTTGCATTTACGGACCCAAGGTCGAAACCCCAAGGCCTTGTCAAGCTAAATGAATTGTAGTAAGATTCTATGATTTTATATGAACCAACATGTATTCAAAACATGTTGAGTAGGATTGAAACGTTTAGGTTTAAGTAAACAAATCAAACATGTTAGAAAACAATAAAGGAGTAGAGTAACTCTATTATAGTTACTCAACAAAAGCCATTTGGTCAAGATAATTAAAGACCAAATGCAAAATTAACAATCATTACACACATATATACCTTCAATTGAAGAATATAAATAATATTTGAGTGGAAATAAAAAAATTCATAGAGGCCAAGAGTTTAGGATATGGACACTTCCTCCTTAAAGCAAGTAACAAACATTACTATTAATGACATCTTTCGAAGCACCTCAAAATATGATTAAGGTGCTCATCCAACTTAGGGTGGGAGAAGTATCCCCACATGAAGAAAATTTATGGTTTGATTTAAACTTAGAATAAATAAGAATAAATCTTGTAGTGATGTTAAAAACAATGAAAAAACTATAGGAAGAACTACAAAGTTTCAAGGATGACAACATAAATTCCTTCCAGGAACACCATGAGATCAATGTTATCTTATTCTAGAACCTAACTTAAATTAAGAATATAGTGCAACCTTATCCTTCCTTCAACAATAGAGGAAAGAAAAAATCATATGAAAAAGGTTCTGAGACTAAGGAACTAGTGTCAAAACCTCCACTAAAGGTGGATGACAAATCAACTAGTAGCGAAGAGGATGTCTCAGCCAACTCAGATAGTGAAAGTATGATGAGATAACCTCCTAAAAAAATCATAAGCATATATTATCCAATTGATTTTAGGGCTAGTTAAAGAAGATAAAACCATAAGCATTTAATGGCATGTTGAATATGTTGATGTTTGAGCAAAATCAAAGATGCTTGAACTTTAAAACTTCTATGAAACAATTTCAGCACCTTTGAATTCATAAATCATCCACATATGAATCTCATAAATTAATCAGCCACATAAATCAACTCCATAAATCATCCATAAAAATCAATCGACCATAAGATACAAGATATACCTAGGAAAACCCTCCAAATATGGAGGATGAAAAACCTAGCAATTATTTGAGTATGATATATAGATTTGCAGAGAATGGTTTAAAACACATAAAAAATTTCTCAATAATAAATATAACCACAAACCATAACAAGCCAAAAATCCTAGCAAGGAAAAGGTAGGTCATATGAGGCTCAATAAACATACTCATAGAACAACATAGTGCATTCATCATGAGGAGCTAACTAGAACTCTCTACATTCAAACATTAGCGCCCTTCCTTTCCTCAATTAGTTTTAAGTAAATGCTAACTTAATTAAACTGAATATTAATTTATTTGAACTCAATGATAACTTACTTAAACTGAATGTTAATTGACTTGAACTCAATCTTTAACTGACTACACATCATTTAGTTAACATGATAACTTAAGTGTCATGAGTGTTTTATTGTTAGTTGCATTCATGCATAATTCCTATTATTAACTTTTTCATGGATCTCTTTAGTTAATTGATGCATGTTGATTGATGAAATCTAATCTATTCTTTACATACCTGATTACATTCAATAATAATTCAACTCATACTTTGACTGAGGCATTGGTTGAGGCATTCATATTTTACTAAATCTTTATAACTTGAGTTCACTCATACATTTGCATGGGAAAATCAAATAATCTTTCTCTATGCCTTAACTAATTATCATTAAGTAATTAATGCATGGTCCATATGTGTATTGTTTATCCATCGTATCATATCATACTTAAAATAATTATTCCATACATAACGATGATCATATATATTAACCCGAGCCATATATTTATATACTACGGTATTTCACTCTAGGAGCAACTAATCCCTAAAGGAGATTTATAGCACTCACTGACCATGACTAGCAATATATCACATACAATAACAAGCTCAACAAATGGAGGTCCACAATATTGATACAACACAAGACTTCAATCTTGATACAACATAATATCTTCTAAAAAATAAGAGATCCATTCTCATACGATACTATCTATGACAATCATTGACTTTATACAACACAAGTGTAGACTTGATACAACACAAATATACGGTCTTGATATTACTGACAAGACTGAGCTTCATATTACTCACAATCTCTACAACATAACATCACCACCTCGATCATATGGAGATAATTAAGAATTGATACAACACAATGTCCTCACTTGATACCACACAAGTCTTGGAGAATGACTCGTGATCCTATACAGTCAACAGGCGAACAAACTTAGGTATGGTTGCTAAGAATAAACAAGTATTTTCAAATTTACAAGTATGACAACAACATTATTTATCCTCACTGGTATTGTATAATGTCACCGCCAAGGCATTTATTTGGTGGAAAGATCTGAAGGTGAATAAGAAACTTAATGAGAAGGACATCGACTCGAAAGAATTCAAGTAATAAGTTTGGAAAATCCTTGTGAGAAATATTTTATTTGTAGGAAGATAACATATTTACATGAATTGAAGATGGGACAACTAAATATGAGTGATATAATTAATGAATTTTTAGAGCTGCTACGTTTTGTTTCCTATATTAAAGACGACAAGATTAAAATTAAGTTATTCTTGAGTTTCTTAACTCAACAATTTTTTACACAAATTAGATTTTGACTATTTGAAGGACAGATTTTTTAGACAAATTAGAGTTTGACTATTTGAAGGAGAGAAGGGATACATTTCACAAGGATTGACTCTTATAAACAGAGATACCACAAACCTATGAACCTTCGAAGCCTTTGAAGGACAGAGGGGATACATTTCACAAGGATAGACTCTTATAAACAGAGATAACACAAACCTATGAACCTTCGAAGCCTGTGAATTAAGAAAAAGAAAATGGATGGACAACGAAAGAAGGGATACAATCCCTCTACCTTTATAAATCCAATCAAGTCATTAGACAATATCAATGGATATTGTATAAGTAATTTTTCTCAAACTTTTCATGCTCAAAGAATAAATCAACTAGTTGGAACTATGGGGAATAAACTAGAAGCGGCCAACGCTGGACCTCTTCGATGTTGGGGCTATAGTGAAAATCATTTGTAAGTGGATTTCCCTCACAAAGGTAAAACTAATAATATTATCAACAATCTACAATTATCTATTACAATGAATTATATGTCCAAAGTACCAAGGATTTACTCAACCTTAGACGACGACACGCTTAACATCAATTATGGATCGTCGAAGTGGAAGGTAAAATTTTGGAGAAATCTATTTGAATCCAAATTGATGCATGCTCTTGTAAAAGTTTCATTTACCATAGAACTCGTAACCAATGTATGTTGTAGAAAATAAAACTTAAACAGACCCAACTGTTGGTTCAACTCGCTATAGTGACCAAAAATAAGGTATCTTAGTTTGTTAAAGATTGTACACTAAAGAACCAGATGGAATATCGACAATGGTAGACATGAATATATTTTCATTGGGATTTAATGACATTATGATAAGAACATAGCGGTTAGAGAAACGTAAATTTATGATAAATTGTTACGTGTGGTTTGTTGAATTCTCTCTTCCAATATCGACGATGGACATGAACGAGCGGTAAACTAGTTTTCATACAAATTTTGGGTCATATTTTTGGTTTAAACTTAGAGAAACTTCACATAGTGAAATTCCTTTTGCACATTGATCTTCCTCAATCAAGATTTCGACCGTCCAACTCTTATCCTTTATGAACTCATCGATTTCTCAAATCCATACAGATATATGAACCGAGTTGTATCCAAATGCGCATGCAAGCATTCTTTAAAATGCAAACAAGCTTCTTCAAATGCACGTAAACGTTTGACATCAATGCCATATCTCTCCTTAATCAATGGGTGTTCAACATGTGTCATCAATGCCATCTCACTTCTTTATCAATGCGTGCAACATTTGTCATCAATGCCAACTCACTATTCAACATTATCCTCCTTTCAATGCCAACTCTCTATTCAACATTATCCTCCTTTGGCATTGATGAAAACATCAAAAAATTCTCTCCCTTTGAACTCAATAATTAAGCTGTCAATAATTAAGGGTATTAAAGCTCTCCATGTCACTGTTTATTTCAACAACAAGTATTGTTCAAGAACATATTCTGTATCAAGGACCGTTCAAGAAAATCATAATTTATATTTCCAATTCATTATGCAATGTAGTCATAAAAAATGATTTTCCTTGAATATAATTTCTTTCAAATTAGAGCCCCCTATCAGTGTTCCTCAACCTGTCAACATTTTCCTTCTTTTGTGAAAGGGTTACAATCTCGAGTTGATCTTAATGAAGAGACGTAACCCCTAGTTTCTTCTTAAGATTGTTGAATGACTCTCTAGGAATCGGTTTAATGAAAATGTTTGCAATTTTCTTTTTAGTATCAACATGCTCCAATTTGACAACCTTTGTGACACTTTATATGTTAGGAAATCAATTTTAATTGGAATGTGCTTTGTTTTCGAGTGCATAATGGGATTTTTGGAGATGTTTATGGCACTAGTATTGTCACAGTTTATCACTATTTGGTTCTCATACTTCACAAGTAAGTCTTCCAATGTCTGCTTCATCCAAATGACTTGACTACAACATAATGCAACCACAATGTACTCAGCTTTTGTTGTAGATAGTGCAATGGAGGATTGCTTTTTTCTTATCCATGAAACCAAACAATATCCCAAGTATAATGATGCCGCACTAGTGATCTTTATCTCATAAATAATTCATGCCCAGTTTGCATCAATAAATTCCTTTAAAGCGAAGTCGTTTCTTGTTGGATACCATAAACAATAGTCCATAGTACCTTTTATATATATGAGAATTATTTTTATTGTTGTCACATATGTTTCTTTAGGGAATGATTGGAATCTGTAAACCAATCCTATATCGTGAATTACATCTGGTCTTGTAGCTATCACATACAACATGCTACCTATCATATATATATCAATGGTACGATCGACTTCGAAAGACTTATCATATTTTCTTAATTTACAACCAATGATCGTTAGAATAATAACATGTTTACAGTCTTCCATCCTAAAATTCTTTAACATCTCTTTAAAGTAATTGGTTTGAGAAATGAAAATCCCTTTGTATGATTGAGAGACTTGTAATCCTAAGAAAAATGTTAGTTCACCCAACATTGCCATTCCAAACTCTTTTTTTTATTTATGAGCCAAAATTTACACTCATAATTTGTAAATCACGCCCAAATATGATATCATCCACATATACAACAATAATAATAATATTCTTATTTTCAAATGTTATGTAGAAATTATTGCCACTTACCCCTCTTATATATCCTTATTTTTTTAAGTAGGTTTCAATCATTGAAAACTGTTGTAATCTCACAGATCACATAAGGTTACCAATAATACATACTAAAACATATATACATAACAGAGACAAGAGATAAGAACAAGAAGGTGAATTAATATATTCTATTACATGAAACAGGAAACAAGTAGGTTTCTATCAGCAAACTCGATAGACCTGACAAGGGATCCAAGCACTTGAAAACAGAAAAACCACTGATGAAGCACTCAGAACCACAATAGAAGAACAAATAGTGCTTGAGACAGCCAAGCTGTAGAAACTTGAGACAGCCACCGACAATAGCTAGGGTTGTCGAGTTTGGATCCCTTGTCGGGTCTGTCGAGTTTGCTGATAGACTTGCCCATAGTAAGCAGGCCAGTATCACAGTATTTCTTTAGTGATGACAGACTCCTCCATGTGATCTTGTAGCACTTTATAAGCTTCAGTAAAGGCTGTGTGTTGTGCCATTAGGAGACGGGCAGTTTCTTCTTTCTGCTCCTCCTTTTTTTCTTGAATGTGTGCTTGGAGTGTCAATACCATGCTTTCAAATAGATGATACACTCTTTCGAGTGGTTTGTCGATGTCGACCTCTACAGTGAATAGCATTACTGATTGTGCAAGGTTTCTACATTTGTTGAGGAACTCAATCTGTTCTTTGACCTTCTTATCGAGTTCCTCACGTCTCTGCTAGCTCCTTGTCTTGGCTTTGACTGCTAGGGTTTTCAGGAATTGTCCTAGCTCTGCATCGGTCAGTGAGGTTGCATCCTTCAATTTGATATGGACCTTTGATGGCTATCCATGATGCTCCTTATTCTATTTCTACTTCCTCTTCTTATGCTTTTCCTTCTCTGTTTGTGTTGCCACCTGTGTACCTGCAAAAGTTGAGTCGGGATTTTCGGTTTGCAGGATAGTGGTCGATAGTTTCTTTGTTTGAGGAGGTGGGATGACTGCTGCCTCTGGTTGGTTAGATGCAGGGGGTGTAGAAGTGGGTGTAGTTGGTGTTGATGGTTGTGGTGGGGCTTGTTCTGAGTCGGTGGGTGGTGGTGGTGGTCATGGAGTTGGCGAATGGTTGGGGGTGATTGGGTTGGTGGAAGTGAGGCCAAGACGTGGGTTTTCGGGCTGGGGAGGTGAGTCTAAGTCAGAGAACATTTGGTTAATTTGGTGATTTATGTCCTCCTCATTTTCTTCTCCTCTGGTCGGTGCAGCAGCTGGTAGGTTGGTTTGGGGTACAGTCGGAGTGATAGTCACGGTTCGACGCGTGGTCACCTCATCTTCCTTGTCGGGATTTCTCTCGAAAGTCGAAGTGATAGTTGCAAAGGTTCAGGACTGGAATTCATGTCCTGGTTGGTATCCATTGACCTTGAACAGAGGTGATTTTGTGGATATCTTCTGTACCGACGTAAATATCTCAGGTAGTTTCTCAATGAATTCCTACAAATCTCTGTCTTTATCGAACTTTGCCTTCACAGCTTTCGATATAGCACTTTTACACAATTCGAGTGGGCTTACTGAATGTTGTTCTGGTAATTTCTCCTCTGTTACTTTTGTCAGAGATGGAGGTGGAGGTGTAGACACAAGATCTATGATGTTCTCAGGTGTCATCGTGTGGGTGGTCTTGGATTTCTTTGGTTGACCTGGTAGTGCTCCTGCCTCGATAAATATTTGGAACTGGGTTTCCACCGGCACTTTATTTACTGCGGAATCTTCTATTATGTTGATGGCTATAGCTCCCAGTTCATCCTCGTCATCTGAGGATTCTGTAATGATAAGCTTGTGCTTACGTTTTCCTTGTTGTTGTTGTTGTGTCTTTAACTTCTTCCTTGCAGCTGCTATCTCGTTCAACAATTTTTTAATAATGCCTTTTGTGATAGCATACTCTGGTTTTTCTGGTTCTGTCTCTCCCCTTGGATCCTGAGTTGGGATGAGACTTTCTGCAGCCGGAGTGATTACTTGCTGCTCTGCCTGTGTTTCTTCTGTCTGTGGTTTTGCCCTCTGTGCTGTCAGAGGTTTGATGATGATTTGAATTTGGCCAGTGTGTTTGACCGATGTCTCCTCTAACAAAAAGGTGCTGATGTAGAGGTTTAGCTCATAGTCTTCTTCTTTCTCTTGTTCGGTTAACGACTCCTCGATTGAGAAGTCGATCTTCTTTGCTACGCTAGTACTGGTATTTTTGTTTTAGCTTATTGAGACAACTCCCGAAAGATTTGGTCGGCCGATAGATAATAGTCTAGAGCTTTTGCATTCGAGTCGGCACCCTGCATGTACCACACCAAAGTATGGTCGAGCTTTAGCTGGATGTGGGATTTTGTGGGTAGACTTTGTTGGGTGTTTTGAGGCACCCTCCATCTAGTCGTGCGAACTTTTAGCTGTTGGAGCCAGTTCTCCAATAGCACTTTTTGGTCTTCCAGTTTCTTCAAGGTTCCTTTCTGGGAGAATGGTTTGAATCTCCACATGTGGAATCTTGTCGGTTCTTGAAAAATTGGGTTTCCGTCGAGGTAGATATGGTACATGACTATCCATAGTATGAGGGAGGGGAACCTGCTGATTCCTCTCGTCTCTTGGCATCTTTCACAGATGGTCTTGACCATGTCGGCGACATATTCAGCCCATCTGTATATTTTCCCATTTGTCGCAATGGTTTCGACAGCTTCTAACATGTCTAATTTGAGGTCACTGCCTCGACCTTCCAGGGTGAGTGTCATGGCTATTATTTTGGCCACAATCTGTGGCAATCGGGCTGTGATTTGACTAATCATCAACCCCTTCAAGTTTTTTCCTAAAGCTGACCCAGTTAGTTCTTCGACCAGTCTTTCTTTAATACCAACTGGTACTAGTTCTCTTGTGTTTGATAGACCTGTCAGCTTGGAGATGACTTCTCCAGAGATGTCGACCGATTGGTCGAAGTAGAACCGGTCGTTGTGGTACTGACTTATGATAAATTTTACGGCTGTTTCCTTGGTGCCACCGAAGCTGGCCATGAGCGGTGCATTGCAATAGTTGAATATGGTACTGTATTTTAATTTCTCTACTACTTGAGTAGGCTACTTGTTGACATAAGCCCATTCTTGCATCTCGGTCCATAGTATTTGCCATGATCCTTCATGCAACTTAGCATTATTAATGTTCTTTAGCCTGTGGACTAAAGGTGTTTCTGCAGTCTATAATTCCTTGGCTTTGGCTAAGGCTCTATTCTATTTGGGTGCCATTTTGTCGGTTTGGTGGTCTATTTCATTAAGGTATTCTCGGCTTTCAGTCGTCTAGATGCTCTGATGCTCTCTCGGTATGAATTGCGATGAATTATCCTTCGGCGCTCCAGTATTTATAGGGGATGTTGTGGATGTTTTTGTCGATGAGTGTATTAATAACGAACGTGATGTTCCAGCTGGAACACTTGAGTGTGCGTTAATAGCGAATTGCTTTCAACGCTTGAGGTCATGAATGTGCGATGGGACTATCGAGGTCGTCGGTCGATGTCGGTTATGAAAATGGTCGATGAAAATGGTCGGTCGATGAGAATGGTCGATGGCGTTATGTCGATGAGCATGATTTTGGTTGTCAAAATGGTAATTTCCTGTCATAGTTTTCTGCATGTACGGTATTATTTTTCTTTTTGAATTTTTAGGTTTTTATAGCTTTTGGTTTAACGGTTATGGTCGTTATAGGATTTGTTTTTCACTATGTTTATTTCTAGTTTCGGTAGCATTTTAGTCAGGCTTCATTAACGATTTTCCAGAATACTATGCCTTGCAATGTCTTTAGTCAGACTGATCCGTTGGTATGTATCTATTCGACAACATAGTGTCCCATCCATTCTGTATGCAAATTTTTTGGTTTTCCTTTTACTCGAATATTGTATAGTAGAGCAAGGTCTTCTACCGACAAGTTTTTGTTCTTGATGCTTCTGTCGCGCCATGCTTTTTATTGCTGTTTCTGGATTTCTTGATGTTGTATTTCCATTAGTCGGTGTTCTTTGAGTTTGCTGAGTTGTAATAGTCAATCCTTTCTTCCTTGTTCGACATCGACATGTAGGATCTCTGCGATGACAGGTGTATGTTGTCAGAAGTGTAGTGGAACTACTGCTTCTTGTCCATAGACTAGTCAAAAAGCAGTTTGGTCGGTTCAGCATTTATATGTTGTTCTGTATGCCCATAATACTACAGGTATTTTCTCATCCTAGTCGTCCTTATCAGCATTACATATTTTGGTTAGTCCTCTTGTTAATGTTTTATTAAATGCTTCAATTGCTCCATTCGATTGAGGATGGTATGTTGTACTCCGACGATGGTCGATTTGGAACTGGTTGGTTAGGGTTTTGATAGTTCTATTGATGAAGTGTGTTCCCTGGTTGCTAATTAGGGTTAGTGGGCATCCAAATCTGGTAATGATATTCTCATAGATAAACTTAGCAGCTATCTCACTAGAACATGTGTCGACTGGTTTGGCCTCTGCCCATTTAGTTACATATTCGACTGCAGTTATGATTTACCTTGCACCTGTCCTTTTTGCTGGTATAGGAAATGGTCCTACGAAGTCGATGGCCCAAATTTCAAATGTCAAACTTGGGATCATTGATATCAAAGGCATTTCTGTGCTAGACAGGGATCGACCTAGTCGTTGACATCTGTCACATTGACTGACAAAATTTTTGCAATCTATGTGGAGTGTCGACCACCATAACTCTAACTATTGGATTTTCTTTGCAGTTGTGTCTGCTTGGAAATGTCCTCCTGCCGATCCATAATGTGCTTCATGCATAATGTTGTCTCATTTGTGTTCTAGTACACACCTTTCAAGGATATCATCTAATCCCATTTTGTATAAGAATCCATTTATAAGACTGTATGGTGCAGCCTTCATAGCTAAGATCTGCTTCTTCTTTGTACTCATTCCTTCTAGTGCATGCCCATATTCTAAGAACTGGGCTATTTCTTCTAATTCTGCTAGGACTGCTTCTATCTCAAATAGCTGTGCATCAAGTAAGTCATCTTCGACTCCTGTCGGCTCTTCTCTTGTGTTGATTTGGGATAAATGGTCGAGACTGATATTTAACTTTCCTGTTCTAACAACAACTTTGAATTTGAATTCTTCGAATAATAGTAGCCATCGGTAAATCCTTCCATGATGTAGTGGTTTATTGACGAGATATTTAAGTGCCTGATGGTCTGTATAGAGTATAAATGGGTTAGCTAGAAGATAATGTCGATATTTTTGTAATGCGAAGACCATTCCTAATGCTTCTCTTTCTGTTGTCGAATAGTTTCTCTCAGCTTTGTTTAATTTTCTGCTACTGTAAACTATAGGATAATCCATTCCATCATCTCCTAGTTGAGTTAAGATTACTCCTATTGCTAGGCCTGATGCATCAATATGAACATGGAATTTGATCAACCAGTTTGGAAACCTTAGGTTGGTGCTTCGACTAGTTTTCTTTTTAATTTTTTGAATGATATGTGGCACTCCTCTGTCCAGTTGAACTCTTTATCTTTTCTTAATAGTTCTTCAAGTGGATAGGTCATATCTGAATAATATCTTATGAATTTTCTGTAATAGCCTGTGTGGCCAAGTAACACCCTGACTTGTTTTGGGTTTACTGGTGGTTTGAGGTCGAAGATAATTTTGATTTTTGCAAAGTCAACCTTAATACATTTCTTACAGACAATGTGCCCTAATAATATCCCTATGAGGGTGACAAATATGCACTTCTTGATGTTTAAGGATAGTTGAATTTGTTGACATCTCTCCAACATAAGCCTGAGCCATTTGCAATGATCCTTTAACATGGAGTATATTGTCCAATCATCAAAGTATACTGCCATGGTCTTGTAAATATATTCTTGAAATGTTTTGACAACAATTCTAGAAAATAATGTAGGTGCATTTTTTAATCCGAAAGGCATAACCTTGGAAGAAAATGAGCCAAATTCACATACAAATGTTGTTGTTTTTTTATCCTCTTTAGCTATTGGCACTTGGTTATAACCTGCGAATCCATCTATAAATGAGTAGCATTCATGTCCTGCAACCTTATTTAAGATTTTATCTGCATAAGGAGTTGGAAATGGGTATGTCAGTGTCACTTTATTTAGTTCTCTGAAGTCGACACAAATTCTTAGTTTGGTTGGATCATGTTTCTTAGGTTGTACAACCATTGGACTTGCCCATTCTGATTGGTCAATAGGATAGATGATGTCTACTGCAAGCATGATATCAATTTCCTTTTTGACTATCTCTTTGTATTTGTGAGCTAGCTTATATGGCCTTTTCTCCACAGGTCGAACATCAGGTTTAGTGTTAATCTTCATTTCTCCCATTTCGTGGACTAAGCCTTTGAGGTATTTATAATCTCTAGCAAATACAACTTGGAACTCTTTTAATAAGTTCACTATCTCTGTGGTCTGTGCTTCACTCTAGTAGTCACCAATCATTGCCATTTTTGGTCGATCATCATTTGAGATGTCGAATTCCCTAGTTTTGAATTTAGCATCTAGCCATTTTGGTGCTTTGGCTTCATTGATTGGTCGACTTCCTTCCTTAAAATGTGAGAATGTGGCAAGGAAGTCAGCTACAGTCATTCTGTCGGTATCTTGTTTGTCGGTTGTTTCCACTTTAAGTACTGTACAAATAGGTTTGGTCGTTTCGACATGGTTTGATTTCCATCTAAAGCTTTTACCTTCTATATTTTCATTTTCTAACTGTGGTCTTGTCCTTGTTTGTATATTGTTGCATTTCATTGCCTGTCGGTTATCTTTTAAGGGTTTTTGTTTCTGTCGGCTATATAAATTCTTTAATCTGTTTTGTTGTTTCGACTAAGTTTTCATTTTGTGGTATAAAGTTGAAATATTTAATGAAATTTTTCTTGAGTTCATGCCATAAGAAGGTTTCACCTCGGGCTTCCTCCATCTTATACCATTTTTTTGGTAAGTCGGAGATGGTTGATGGGAACAGGTGTGGCCATGCTCGTTCATCCTTGTATCCAAGTTTTCTCCATTATTTTTCACATGTCTTAATATGATCTTCTGGATTCTGTCCTTGAATGAAAATAGGTATCTGATCCTATTTGGTTAACTTCTTTCCTCCAAACCTTTCGACAAAGTAAGTCAAAGCTGATGTCCAGGTTTGCAGTCTTGTCTGATGGGTATCCCGCCATCTAGCAGCTTATCCTATAAAAGTTTCTTCTAGGCTTTGAAGTCGGCCATGTTCACCAATATTTTTAGAAACTTGTTCTACATGCATGACTGGTGATTCTCTTTCCTTGTATCTTAGCATTTGTGTAGTATTTACATTGGCAGGTTGTAAGGTAGGGTATTCCCTAATTTTCTTCTCAAATATTTTTGGGACAAAGGACACTATGAAGCACTGTTGGGTGGGCTTTTTCTGCACTTTTTGAATAGTCCAACACCCTCTTGCTTGTGTTTCATAGTTCTTGATCTCCCAATCATATAATTATGTGTCTGAATTATAACCAACTGAGTCTTGGTTGCCTAAATGAAGTTCTCCATAGATATTAGGTTCTGTATAATCTGCATTGTTTTGAATCTGGTAGAGTTGTCGGATGTCAACTTCTTCATCGATAGGTTCAGTCCAACGTTCTCCTTGATATGGATAAATGGGTACAATGACCTTTTGTCCATTTCCTTTTAATTTGATTCTCTCTTTGTCCAAGGATACCGATGCTTTCATCTTTCTACCCCAAGGTCGACCTACTAACATTGGGAAGGAGCTAAATACTTCCTTAGGGTCAATGATTTCAAAGTCGACTTTGGTCGAGATTCCTTTTATAGTTGTGTCAATGATTTTCCAGACTCCAATAGGTTCAATTATGCCCTGGTCGGATAGTTTTAGGTATATACCTTACTCATATAGTCAAGGTTTGCCCATTTGTTCCCAAGTGTCACGAGTCATGATGTTTACTTGTGATCCAAAGTCGAGCACTACTTGTCGTACATGGTATCCTTCGATTTCCAGGTTGACAAGTGGGTCGACATCACCTTTATTTTTTTGATTTAAGCTACAGATATTCTTTGTTTGTTTTTCAGAGTTGTTATGTTTTATTTCATATAGTAAGTCAATGAACTGAAATACTGAGTTGTATTTTTGTATGAGCTGTATTAATTCATTTATTGTGTTATGTCGATTGTCATTGGCTTATTCCTGTCGTGCAAATTCTTTGAATACATTGGTTGCTTCTTTGTATGTTTGTTTTTCTTTAAGTGGATCAGGGTAGATATTTTTCTCTTTTATTTTGTTGATTCTTGGGTTATCACTTCCTGTTTTTGTCCCTTGTCGGGTTACAATATGCAAACTTTTTGTGTTTATTATATAATTTTTTTACACACATGACAAGAAATTAACATTTTTCTTTGTATTTATTTTTTCCAACATGGTAGGGCAATCCTCTAGTGAGTGATCCCCTACTCTACAATGAGTACAAAATTTGAGGTCAGTTCTGTCTTTATATGGATAGTTTGCGTACCCATGTACCTCCTTATAACATGTAAAGCATTGGATGGGTCGACGTGGTAGGTTGTCTCGATTCCCAGGGAATCGACCTCGTCCTCCGTAGCCTCCACTTCAATTGTCATGCCAATGCTCGTATCTTTGACCTTCATATATTTGACTGTTCTGATCATTTGGTAAGTTGTTTTACTCATTATTTTGTGCAACTGCAGTGGTTTGGTAGGCTGCCTGATAATTCTTTTAGTTATTTAGGTTCAAATGGCAGTCGGCTGTGTTATGATTTTTAGTTTCGTAGACTGCACACCAAGATGCCTTGCCGTTCTTCATGTTGAAAGGGAAATATTTTGTCGAGTGGTCTCCATGCTCCTGGAAAATGTCGCAAAAACATTTCGTCTGCACAAATCGAATGTCCTGTCAGCTGTATTCTTGTCGACAGTTGTCTTTGGAATGTCTGGCTGTCAAGCACTTTGTGCACCAGATATCCTGATTTTTGAGGTTTAATTCCTTTAAATACTTCTATACACTCTCAAGTTGTTCTTCTAGTCTGTGATCACTTAAGTATGCCGGTATGTCCTTGTCCATTTCCACTTGGAGAGCTTTTGTAAGCGCATCTTCGTAAGACTTGAATGTTTCCAAACTTATGTGTCAGTGGAATTTCTGAGATAAACCTGCAAGAAACCACTGGATTAGTAATTGTTCATCTATAACATAGTCCAGTTGGCTAAGAAGGTCTTTCCATTGCTTATCATAGTCGCGGATAGTTTCTCCTGGCTTCTATGATGTTGTTTTTAATTTTTTTGCTGCTAGATGTTTTGCATCTCGAGTTTTGAAAAATGATAGAAATTGTGCTTTGATATCATCTTTGGTTGCTTGAGGTTGTCTTTCAAAAACGTTCATATACCAAGTTAATGCCCTTTTTCTCAAGGCATCGGTAAACTGTTCCATTCGTATGTCTTCGTCTGTAACTTGGTTAGCTTCCCAAGTTGACTCACAAACGAACAAGTGTCGTCTAGGGTCCTCATCCCCCTCATATAGAGGAATGTGTGCTAACCCGTGACCCATTTTGGAATCATTGTTGTTGCTTTCAGGAGGTGGCGGTGGTGGAGGTGGGCGTGGGGTTGGGGGTGATGGGGTTATTTGCTTATTCTTCTCTGCAGAGCTATTGTCGACAAAAATTTTGTCTCCGTCGGTTGTTTTTATCATTTCATCTTCGACCGACAGTCGGTTGATTTCGACTTCTTCTGTCGATGTCCAACTGCAGTTACCTGTCCACAGTTTTGAATGTTCTGTTTCCTCCAAAGTTGTATTTGGCAGGGGGGTGCTCCTTCATGTGTCGATAAAAAAAAGTGGATACTTCGGTTGGAGGGTACCTATTGAAAGGTAACCCAATTTCCTTCTTCTGGTCGACGGATAATGAGGTGTCTTCCAGTTTTTGCCTCGTTGTCTAGTCGACTCCATATACCAAAGTCACCAGCTCCTAGTCAAAGGTCCTCTTCGACAATAGTTTGTATCCGGGTACGCGGATTCAATGGAGAGAGAGTTGTTCCTTCATGGAGAGCTCTTAATTGGAGAGCTTCTGGCTGCTCTATCCACAATTCTTCCTCCTTAGGGGACACCTCTTCTTCCATGTCTTCTTCTTATCGATCATGACTCGACTCTAGTGGATTTCTTTCCTGTTTGGTCACCCTAGGACTCCTTCCTCAGTGCAATGCTAAGGCTCTTTCTCTTCTTCCTTCTCTCCTTTGTTGTCTCTCTTCCCTCCCTATTTTCTGAATGTCTGGCATACCTTTGTGTGATACTATATTCTTGATTTCCTCTTTGGTCAACTTCTCATTACTGGTGAATGGTATTTGCCTCTAGTCGACTAGAATCCACTCCACTTTATCTCAACATATGACTAGTTATCCCCCCATAGCTAGCCTACCTGACGCTTTTAGAAATCCCGGATAGTTCGGTTTACTTTCTTAGGAAGTATTCCCACTTCCTTTTTGCAATGAATTTTTCCCACCTCTTTTTCTTTTCCACCCAGTTATGGTTTAATGGAGGTCCGTGAAGTGATGGATGAGGTTTGACAATATGATCCACTCCCTTCTCGATCAGGAATTTAAACAGCAAGGTCGGTAAGGAAAAAAGAAATTGTTCAGTGAGGTCTATGTAAAATTTCTCCTTGACGGTTTCCACCGAAGTTCTATCTTCTGTTGCTTGCTCCTCGCAGAAGTTGTCGGCAATTTTTTTGAACCACTCCAACAAGTTTGTTCTTCCTCCTCGGATCAGTTTTTCCAGTAACTGTTGGTCTTTAGTCCCTTCCAGCTTTTTCATCCAGGAGTTTCTTCAGAAGTTGGGGCACTGATTCTACAAACTTCTCACAGGTTTCTATAAAGAATATTGATTTTTCTTGTGCGGTTGTTAATCTATTCCTTCGTGCGTAATTCTGCAAATAGTTTGCAACTTTACAGTCCCACCAGTCCTTAATCTCTTGTTCTTATATCATCTGTTTGCATACATCTCAGACATGTACTACCGGCAACGGAACCAATGTTGTAATCTCACAGATCACATAAGGTTACCAATAATACATACTAAAACATACATACATAACAGAGACAGAGATAAGAACAAGTAGGTGAATTAACATATTATATTACATGAATGGGTCCATACAACACAGAGAACTGAATCGAGTTCTCATCTGGCTCAACAGTCTAATATATATGATTACAAAATAGTTACAAAATAACTACCTGTCAATTCGGTGAACCGACACGACCTTAGGTGCCTGACCTAATCTCTAGTTTAGTCGGCCGACCAACTTAGTCGACTGATCGACTTAGTCGACTGATCGACTTAGTCGACTGATCGACTTAGTCTACTGATCGATTAAGTCGACTACCGTTTAAGTCGACTTATTGACTTGCTCCTCCAACAAAAACCATTCCCTTGGAGCTTGTTTGAGTCCATGGAGTGCATTTTTTAGTTTGCAAACATAGTCTCTATTCTTTAATAAGAGAAAGCCTTCACGATGTTCAATATATACTTTGTCTTCAAGGTTCCCATTCAGAAATGCAGACATGAAATCGATTTGATATACTTTGAAATTTTTGTAGCATGCAAGTCCCAATAACATTCTAATTTATTCAATCCTTGCTACAGGGGAAAAAGTATCATCAAATTGAATACCTTCTGTTTGAGCATATTCCTTGCATATTAGAATTGGTTTGTTTCTTATCACTTGAACATCTTCATTTAACCTATTATTGAAGACCCATTTGGTAAGTACAATGTTCTTTCCTTTAGGTCTCAGGACAAGTTCCCAAGTTTGGTTCTTATCAATTTGATCCAAATATTCATTCATATCTTTGATCGAATCATTGCTTTTTGGGTCAGTGCAAGAAGATGAGGGACCTTTTAGATGCAATCCTAGTTTTCAAAAACACAATCACGTTACCAAAAAATACAACACGTTTCTGCTACATAGCACTTGCTATGGTTCAACCCGAGCCTGACATGTCATGGGACATGTAGGATAGGAAACGATATCGCATACCCATTATATAACTACAAAACACGCTCGCAATCTGTAGTTGTAAAAAGAGTATGCGATTTGGAAAACAAAAAATAATTTATATACACAGGCCCAAAACTCGTGGCCTATTTTACCTATCAGGAACGCGAAAACGACGACCATTTGGAGCGTTTTGGAGCAAGTTAAGTGCTTGGGATTGTCGGAGGAGCTGATTTAGTTGGAGGGGAGGAGATTCCATTGGTAAATTATCATCCAACAAGGTAATTCAATCACCCAAAGCATTCTTTTTTGTCAATTTTTAACCTATAATTGTGTTTTTTAATAGAATAATCAACCCAACAACTCCCAAGCTAATGTTTGATGGATTCAAACTAAAAGAGTCTATAAGAATAAAAAACGTCATCTCTATTAGATATTCAATGTTCCAAAAGGCTAGAAATATATAAAACAAACACAAGTATAGAGTGTGTGTGGAAGGAGGCTAAAATTATAAGCCAAGGGTTTTGACAATTAAAAAAACAATATATAGCTACATTCAAATTAAAGACAAAGAAAGATAGAAATCCCACATCATAATGAGATTGAGAGGCATAAACAAAAATGAACAAAAATACTATAAGAGAGACACAAAATTACTACTGAGTAGGGTTCTAAACAACGCATATCTCATAATTCTCCACAATATGCAAGAGAGAGTAATGGACAAGCTAGCTTATGTTCCAATTACAATAGAAGCCCTAGATATTACACACCAATTGGTAAAACTAACATAAAAATACGGTATAAGGCACAAGGTGTAAGAAACCCATGTTAGCAAACACAAGAACATGAATTCTGCTTCTTTTATCCTATAAACATAATAAATAAAATTAGAAACATGTGAGACCCTAGGTCCCCCTAATATCCCTATATCTAGCAAAGACATAAATGACTTTACTCAAATAGTCTATGCCCCTGCATCACTAGGTTTATCAACCATTTTTTAAAATAGAAAAAACAATGGGTAATATAGTTCTACATGTCGAGTCTCTAAGCTCATCTACAACGAATTGTATTCCAGTCCACAAATCCTCCTTTTTCCATGTAACTTTTGGTTGGTTTCCATGGTTATACAACAATGGAAATGGTGAACATCCATGAACTACCTAGAGTGCGTCGTGAGAGTGTTCCCAACCATGATTGAGTCAATTATATTTAGAGGATATGGTGGAAGCCCTGTATCACCCCTTTTGTTGCTTCACATGTCCTAATAGTCCCTTTCCCGTTTGTTTTACATATCCAAAGGACATAAAGGCCAAAACATGTCAAAATAGCACTCCTAAATTCAAAGAAGTTTAAACCCAAGTGTGCATGGAAAAGTCACCAATGAGGGTGAAGAAGTTCCTTAACTTCTAGAAAGAAGTTGAACGAAACTCACTATTTAATTGTTAAATGTTTAATTTTAAGTTTTAAATGTATGTAAGTGAATGCCATTAAATTGCTTGTAGCTTGAATTTTCCTTAATTTACATTTTCTGTTTTGAAGAGATGTCATTATATACCATGTATACATTTCTAATGATTTCCTTATTGATTTTTTTATTACAGTTGCGGCTATGGACACCAATGCTGAAATACTGATTGAGCTTGCCCAGTTGAGAGGCCTCGGTACTGCTTTTAGTGGTAGTGATAGGATTTGATGTTCACTTGCATCCACTTTGGATGCAATTGTTGAGACTATTACATTGTCAAGCAACATACTATATGATATTACATCATATAGAGAAAGAAAAAGACAAGAGTATGCTGATGGGCCTGGCTACAGTGCAATAAAAAAGTTGAAAATTACCAAAGAGAATATATTTTCATTGTTTAGGGACCCTCGTACAGGGGAAATCCCAAATACAAATAGGCCACATATCTCTATAGAGTGGTGCACATATCAGCCATTTGTTGATAACTGGATGGACAGATGGTATATGGTTTTTGATATGCCACCACACAACAACAGGGAAATCCCCTTGTATTTCCTTTGGAATATGTATGCAGAGTTCGTGTTGGGTAAACACGTAAACTATTTGGATATATTGGCATTTCAGGGGATCGGTGGGGGGATTCCCCAAAACCGATCCAATGCCAGGCTTTGAGACATTGATCGCCCTATCCCTGCACCTCGTAGGCAGTTTCCTGGGCCAGATGTACCACCTGTACATCGTGTTATTCCACAGACACGTGATGCATTTTTGAGTTTGGCACGGGCCGTTGTTCGCCATAGCACTATGGTTCAACATATGGGTAAGGAAGGGACATCTGTCCCTGGTGTGTTACAAACATCAGGTCATCATGGTGCAGGACCATCTTCTAGTGCAATACCACCCACTAGTGCAGTACCCCCATTTTCTGTAGGACCATCTACTAGTGCAGCACCATCAGCACATTCCCAGCCTACTTTTGAGACTCACGAGTGCACATCGTGTGGTCTTCAGTGGGTTTTTGAGTGATGTATGTATATGGTTAATTGTAATAAATTCTTCATTTATTTTCCTCTTTGTACACATATGTATAGTTTGAGCTAATATATTAATTTTGTGAACTTGCACTTAATGCTTTATGTCGGCAGCGATGCCCCAGAGTTTCATGTTCCACACTCTACAGAGGGGCATGGCGTTCCATCCACTGATCCATTGGTTGGTGGAGAGATTCCTATAGCACCCATTGCCGCATCTCACACAGAGGTAAACATTTTAAAATTTCTTTTTTTTTTTACTTGTTAATGTGTTAATTTCAACATACTGTACATGTTAGTTCACTAATGTTATCTACGGTCTAATATTTACAATTATTAAACTTGCAGATGCCAGATCCTTCATGGGGGAAAGCGGTGATGGAGGTAGGATCCATTGTCATATCGACCGATGAAATATCTGGGCATGACATTCCATCCATTGATCCCTTGGTTGGTGGAGAGATTCATATAGCACCCATTGTCATATCTCACACCGAGGTAAACATTTTAAAAATGTCAGTTTTTTAATACTTATTAATTTGTTAATTTCCACACATTGTACATGTTAGTTCACTAATGCTATCTATGGTCTAATATTTATAATTATTAAACTGGAAGATGCCAGATCCTTCATGGGGGAAAGAAGTGATGGAGGTAAACATTTTGAACTTTTAAAAAATATCATTTTTTAAATACATGTATGTTCGTTGAATCATGCATTTCTAACTACATGAACTCTTCTTGACTATAGGCACCAACCGAAACACCTGGACAATTTCCTAGAGTTGTATCTCCTTAGAGGCCATATGTGAACAAGGGTCAAGTGTTTATGAGACGACCTACTCCTAGAAAGAGTCAAGTTGTACACGACCATGGAGATACTGATACCATGGTAATTTGTATATCCTTAGATGATATTTTTTGGTTAACTTGAAATCCAGTGCATAAAATGTTTTGTTAATGTTTGATTTGCATGTTTACTGCATCAGGAGATAGAGTTTACTATTGAAAACCTTGCAGGGATGGTTGATGCAGCAGTCAGTGCTGCATCTACAATGGCAACAAGTCACACAGAGGTACAACTATTTCAACATGATCGTTACATAGTTTATTATTGTTGGTGTATGTTTATTCATCGATGTCTAACTATTTCAACATTTGGTGATTGTAGCCACCAGCAGCAAGAGTTATTGATGCAGCAGTCAATGTGGTATCTACAATAACAACAAGCCACACAGAGGTACAACTATTTGAACATGATATAGACATAGTGTGTTATTGTTGTCTATTATTTATTCATGCACATTTCTAACTATTTCAAGATTTGGTGATTGTAGCCACCACCACCACCACCAGTTCTTGCCCCTTTTGGTTCGACCATGGATGCAACCATCCTTCATGTTCAACCAACAACTCCATCTTCCACACAAGAAACACAAACCCCTTTGTCACAGTCTCTCACTGAGGTGAGATGTCCATTAATGACCAATTGTTTCATGCAATGTCCATTAACATTTTGATAATTTTTGAGTTAATTTAGATATGGTATTTTATTGAGATAATGTATTAGTACATAGTTAGTTGAATTTAACAATTGATATTTAATTTGTAGGATCCAGAGATGCACACTGGTCCTATAGTTGTGCCTACAGGATCAACCTCGAGAAAGAACAAGAGGAAGCTTGAGTTTTGATGTGTCTTATTGGATATGTACATTTCGATACATGTACATGTGGCTTGGACAGTTTTGGATACATGTACTTTTGGAGACATGTACATTGACATTTCACTTACATGTACATGTGGCTTGGATATTTTTGGATACATGTACATGTGGCTTGGATAGTCTTGGATAGTTGTGGAGACACATGTACTTCTGGTTACTTTTGGATATATATGTACTTTTGGATACTTTTGGATATATATGTACTTTTGGAGACATGTACATTGACATTTCAGTTATAAATGAATGATACTTTTTACTTTGAATTTGTTATTTGGTTTCCACATGTTCTTGTGTCAATCTACTGTATTGATTTGTGAAGATTATCTATTACTTATGAATGCACTATGTCAAAAGAAAAAACTATTATATTTAAAGGTTTCAATGATCTCAATACATGCACACTAAAGTCAAAGTTCTTGCTCGTGTAATTTAATAAATATAAGTGCAATACAATGTATTTCAAGGTTTCAATGAACTCACTAGTTGCACACCAATTGGATATATCTAATTAAAAATTGTGAGTTTGGATTCATTAAATTACAATTTAATTCAATGCTCAAGTGTAATTTAATAAAACTAAGTGCTATACATGCTTCACATTTCATCAACAACCAACAACACTATTCAACAAACCTCATGCACCCAATGACTAATCACTCAGGATTAAATGAACTACACTAGAATCCAAAGACTGAGAACCAACTTCATGAATCAACATGATTTGAAAAAGTTCAGTTCGACATTAGATTAATTCTGAATTGAGTTGTGACAGTAAAATAATATTAGGGTTAGGATTAGGGTTTCCTTGGTAGGGTTATGGTTATGGGCCATGCATGTTAAACAATAAAACCTAGTTAGGGATAGGGTTTTCCAAGTTTGGCCTTCATTGGCATGAAATGAATTGTCTAGCTTTGGCCCTCATTGGCGTGACTGCATTGTCCCCTACTGAGCAAAAGCATAGCTTTAGAAACCACCTTAGATGGAGGTCACCGGGAAATGGCCAAGAGGGAGAGGCCACCCCTTAGCTAAACTCCCACGTCAAAAATCCAACGGAATCGACGGTTCATCGATCGGAGGCTCGAGCATCGATCTATGGCAATTTGTAGGTCACCTCCAGATACCGTTCAGGGACACCTGGTGGACTTCGACCCGGTGCGCAAAAAACCTCACGGAGCGGCAATTCTGAATTCCTTCAACTCCTACTAGCGTATTTGGGCACGGGAAATATGGAAACACCAACCGCATCCCTACCATCCATGGCTTTCTAGCTTTGGCCCTCATTGGTGTGACTGCATTGTCCCCTTCTGAGCGAAACCCTAGCTTCAGAAACCACCATAGACGGAGGTCATCAGGTAATGGAGAAGAGGGAGAGGCCCCTTAACTAAAATCCCACGTCACGAATCCAACAGAATCGACGATTCATTAATCGGAGGCCCGAGCATCGATCTATGGCGAGTTGTAGGTCACCTCCAGATACCGTTCAGGGACACCAAGTGGACTTGGACCTGGTGCGCAAAAACCCTCATGGAGCGAAAATTCTAAATTCCTTCAACTCTTGCTAGCTTGTTTGGGCATGGGAAATATGGAAACACCAACCGCATCCCCACCATCCATGGCTTTCAAGCTTTGTCCCTCGTTGGCGTGACTGCATTGTCCCCTACTGAGCAAAACCCTAGCTTCAAAAACCACTGTAAACGTAGGTCATTGGGAAATGGACAGGAGGTAAAGGCCCCCCCCTAGCTAAAATCCCACGTCATGAATCCAACAAAATCAACGGTTCATCGATCGGAGGCCCGATCATCAATCTATGGTGAGTTGCAGGTCACCTCCAGATACCGTTCAGGGACACTTGGTGGACTTAGGCCTGATGCGTAAAAAACCTCATGGAGCAGAAATTTTGAATTTCTTCAACTCCTGCTAGCGTGTTTTGGCATGGAAAATATGGCAATGCCAACCACATCCCCACCATCCATGGCTTTCCAGCTGGTCACCTCCAGATACCGTTTAGGGACACCTGGTGGACTTGGGCCCAGTGTGCAAAAAACCTCACGGAGCCACAATTTTGAATTCTGTCAACTCCTGCTAGCATGTTTGGGCATGGGAAATATGGCATCGCCAACCGCATCCCCATGGTCTGTGGCTTTCTATGCATCAACGACTTAATGTTACTTTTGAGTTGTCGAGCTGTCATTGCTAGTATGTTGTTTTGTTTCAGGATTTTTATAATACATGATCAATGAGAAACATGAGGAAATGAGTTTATTGTTATATTTTAATTTGAAATTAAACTCCTTAATAAAATCATATCTTTTAATTGAAAATTAAAATATCACAATATCAAGCACACCAATAACCCAA
The DNA here is from genome assembly GCA_001517045.1 of Pseudotsuga menziesii. Lineage (NCBI taxonomy): Eukaryota > Viridiplantae > Streptophyta > Pinopsida > Pinales > Pinaceae > Pseudotsuga > Pseudotsuga menziesii. Next base: position 145,391 of record LPNX010134915.1, read on the forward strand.
CATGTCAGCCTCCCAAAATTTTCTATTATGCATTACATGAAACATTAACCTTTCAAAATCATGAGAGGTTCCAAATTTTGTTTGTTTATTAAGTTTATCACTTAATATCTTCACATGCATGATGTTTACCTACTTCACATGCATAATGTTGGCGCATGTTACTTTTGAATACTTCATATGCATAATGTTGAAGCATGTTACTTTTGAGTTGTTTGTGTCAATATTAGTAGGTTATTTTCTTCCACTTTCAATGTTCAAAAAAACATAATCAACTAAAAACAAAGTTAAATAAATCTCTTGTTATCTTTTATTATCTTTTAATTAGAAATTAAACTTCTCAATAAAAAAAAATGAGATGAAATTCCAACAATACTAGGCACTACCCCTTTGGCAATGGACATGCGGGTATAAGAGGTGAGTTATCAAGAAGGAAATTATACAAGCCTTAAAACATAAGTTTATCGTTGCGGCATCTTCTTTCCATCATCCTAGTTGTATATATCGGCTGAAAACATTGACAATATTACCTACTTAAAAAATTAGGGTTTTAGTCTTGTAAGAGAGCCTACAAAGAACTTTGATAGGTATGACCTACAGAGGTACATGTATGTATTCTAATGTTATGTATATCATGTGAATGAGATATTGAAATGTTCATATGATTGATATATATGGTTTATTGATCATATGTAAAAATTGGCATGTTCATTAACTTGACATACAAGAGAACTTTTGGCATATTTATAAACAACATTATGGAAAATTTTGCATATCAAGAACACAAAATTGACATATTCATAAGAAACATACATGGGGAAATTAAAATTATGATACATACCTCATCATGCTAGATCCCACCTATTATCATACAACCAAGCCCTCCGGATCATCTCTTATAATGATGGTCTCCATTAGTCTCTCGTGCTCTATATACGGTAAGAAGTAGCATACCTTCGATGAATTTCGGCTAGGCATTGTTCGTACCTGGAGGTTTGTACCAATGATTAAGTTGGTAAAGTGATACACACTTGCACCTGTTTTGTAATCCCTGTAAACATATCCACCCTTGTTTCTTGCATTGTTGTCATGTGTAAGGTATTCACCTTTAACAACCATAGACCCAATGGGGAAGTGGTTGTTTTCATCATCACTCATGGACATAATGAGGGTTTTCTTTCCCTCTATACAACGTGCCAACTAGTAATCACCACCCCATTCACTATATTTTGAGGTAACCACTACGTATATGTGTCCTGCATAGTATGATTGTAGGTATATGAACAAATATTTTTTGTGTGATACAAGTCCATTAATGTGAGTTTCAAGACTACGTAAATTTTACAAAAAAATGTTAAGGAAATGCATCATACCAGGTTGTACAAGGTCTGATACATGATCAAAATCTATAGAAATAGACGATTGGTCTTCTTCCAACGGAGTTAAATCAACAATTGCACGTTGATCAAGTGGAAGTGATATGCGATCCCATCCATCAACCCAATCCAATGATTCACACACATCCCAGTCACCATCACAACAAGGCGGGAAAAAACAAGCGAATTTTCTGGTCCAAATTTCAAATACTGGGTTATCAGAGCTTCGAACCGAATGAAAGCCACGAGTCCTAGGAACATTCTTGCATTCCCATGCATGTGAACGATCTATGTCTACCACCTCCCAAAAAAATATCTCTACATGTCTCTTTCTTGTGGATTCTACTCGCATAGTTGATTCCTCTCCCATTACTGGCGTGCACCACCTGACTATAGATTGAGCATTTCGAATAGTAGATAATGTAGATAATTTCAATTCCTCTCTTTGTAGGGATGTTTTGACACATGATCCGGATCTATCATGCTCTCCTTTACCATGTCCAGTCTCAAAATAGTTCCACATATGTGGAACTTTGTAGTTTTTATGCAATGAACACAACCATTGAAATATGCATGCATTTTTTAACTGACTAGCACATCCATTAGACCAAATCCAGTGTCGATCCATCTATATGTTCCTTCCCTTAAAATGATCATAGAACATGATGAAGCAATGATGTACATAGTGGAAGTCATGGCACCTATCATCACTTATGTAGAAGTGATATTCCTTTAGAATTTCTCTTTGCTCTTCACTACTATTTGGGCCATGCCTATATATGATATGCGCCATCAAGGAAACCTGCTCAGAGTGATAATATTGACTTTGGATCTCATTTTGAGGTTGCAGAGTGTAGTTCTCGGCAAGATCGACAACTGAAAGTATAGTACCACGAGGAAATGTATCTCTGCATATTCTAAACTTCTCATCCTGCCATTGTGCCAAGTGGAAATGCTGAACATATTGATGTGTCTTTTCAATAAATTCTTTGTTGAAGACACTAACTTGTACCTGTTGACACAAAATGATCTCAATATCAGGTTTTTTTTTTAAGTAAGGAATGAAATGCAACTGTTCAAACATACATTTATAGATAAATGCATGTACCTGAGATGTCACCAATTGTACTTTTTTGCTTTCTTTCCCTGGGACTGTTTCATAGTTGATATATTTGAAACTTTTCATGTCTGTAACATTGGCTCAATAATGCCATTCCAGCATAGTTGGAGCAAGTTCCATCCAAACAGTATTTTGCATAGTAAGTTTGCCCCTCAGGCCTATTGTACATGATACTATGAATGAATTATCTTGATGAGGTCGGAGGTATTTTCAAGAAGCAATCCTGCACATGGTTAGTATGCAACACACGACGAATGTACAAAAATGTTTTATAGTAATATTCATATTCTACATGGTATCTACAACAAGTGTTACAAAGAGTATTTATTCTAATATACCAGGGCTTACATTTCTCAAAAGATATTTTCCCCAAATCCAATTGTCTATGTTCATTCCTAAATTTCTCATATAGTTTTGTCTGTGTTATATCAAGAAGATGCTTAATATGTGGTTCACGGTCCTTTGAACCCCTTCTCAGTTTTAGTACATCCTTCCAGTTTGAGGAATGCCTTGTGTGATCATGCCAAAAACTTTGCACTAGTCCCTTTACTACATCAACTAGCTTCATGTCACGACGTGGCAACCGACCAATAAAGGCCCAAAAATCTGTCTGGGCAGTTGTGTCAAGATGTTCTCTTCTAATAGAATACCTACGGAGGGTTTTTACATTCAAATTAACTAGTTTAGATGTAGGCTTCAGAAAACGAAGGACCCTGGTGTTCTTATTTACAATTTCTTGTGACAACACATGACGAGCCGCATTGCACTCCTTTGACCGTGTGTTCTTACCAATTTTACCAAAGGCATCTACGAAGCTTTTAACTATATGAGAACTTGGTCCAGAAGTCTTTATCATCTTTATCCCTAACGATTTCCTAAAAATATTCCTGCCCCTAGATTTTAACAATGATAAAAATAATCTACATTTATCTCCATCACATTTATAAACAAAATATTTATTTAGTATTTGTTGAGTTTGATAAGCAATACTGCGTTTAAATAGCGTACCTTCAATAGAATTGAGGAGTCCTTCATCAACTTGTATACGCTTCGGAGTTCTTCGACGTGTGATTTATAATGGAGGTAAGGGGGGTGGATTTCTATCATCTAGTGCATCAACAATACGCTGTGGCGTTTCAGTAGTAACTTGTTGGCCTTCATTCTCTTCCTGGTAGTTGGATGATGGAAGCCCAACATCCTCATCGATGGTCCAGATAATATTTTCTTCGTCAACAGTAGGCTCCATGTCCAATGCCTCTTCAACAGTAGGCTCCATGTACAACACCTCTTCATGAGCTTCATCTTGAGATGGTAACTTATCACTTTGACTTGATGTGGGATTTGAAACATCCCCTAATGAGCACCTACGTTTTGCTTCTTGAATACTTCCATGGGGTGCTTGTTCAACAACTATTGTGGAAATTAAAGGTCCCTCTAGTGAATGCTTCCTTTTTTCTTGTGCTGGATTAATAGGATAACCACCATATCCTCTATAATTGGATTTGGATTAGTTTCCAAAGAAAGCCTCCAATTCATCATGTCTATTCTTTTCTTTTCTTTCTCTTCTTCGATGACTTCTTGAGGTCTCTTCTTCCTTACTGATTTTCTTCCTCGATTACATACATTCCCCATCACCACAATGATCAATTCAATATAGTTTGTTTTTGTTGCTCCTCAATTACAAGCTCTCAAATCTTTAACTTGCTTTATAACTATCGATCCTTCAAGGTGCTTCAATCTTCCTTCTCAATTGTTCATATTTCCCATCAAAACAATAATGAATGGGAAAATTTACCTTTGGTTCTCTTGAATAATAAGCAAATGAAAGTTATATCCACCATCACCATGAAATGACATTGAAGCTTGATATCTTATCCTGTGTGCTCCTCAACCATGAAAGATGTCCTCAATGCTGCACCTACATAACAAAAAGAATGATGGAGAATGTGTAAATTGTGAGTATTTCCACAGGTAGGCTCGTGCTCTTGAAAAAAAACACGCGGCAATCGGATTTTCATAAAAACAGAGTGAAGTTGCTCTCAGACAAAAACAATCCATTGTTTTTACAATCCCAAAACGCGCACGCATTATATAGAGTCAAAATGCGTATGCGATTTGTATAACCAAAACGCGCACGCGATATGTTTAAGCACAATTAATGGGGTGGGTGCACGGCTAAGGCTTTCTTAATTTCTTAATTATTAATTTCTGAAAGATTTCTTAATTTATTTATTATTAAATTTTATTATGATTATTATTCCATTCTCATCATTCTTATTACTTTAGTTTATGTATTTATTCTTCTTAATGTGGTTTATTACATACATTCCCCCTTAAAGAAACGTCATCCTTATGCTCTTTTTTAGTGTTACTTATATATTACTTGGTGAATTACTTGTTCTTACTATTATTATTATTATTATTTGTTTATTTATTATCATTAATATTATTGGTTTACCTTTTTTTCCACATAACACTTTATGGCCCCTAAAATGGTATATTATTTGACCCATCTAATGGAACTTAAAATTATTGTTAGGAGGTATAAGGATTTAAATAAATAAGATAAATTTAATTATTTCTCTAAAGCCTATGCATGGCTTGGGGAAATTGAAGGTCCCTGTAGTGAAATTGATGATGATGTTGATGATGATGATGATGAAGATCAAGATCAAGATGATGAAGATTATGATCATGTTGATGATGATGATGATGATGATGACGATGGTGATGATGATGATGATGATGATGATGACGATGGTGATGATGATGTTGATGATGATGATGACGATGGTGATGATGATGTTGATGATGTTGATGAAGATGATGATGATGATGATGATGATGGCAATGATGATGATGATGATGATGATGATGATGTTGATGATGATGATGACGACGATGGTGATGATGATGTTGATGAAGATGATGAAGATGATCATGATGATGAAGATGAAGATGAAGATGATGAAGATGAAGATGATGAGGAAGGTGATGATGGTGATGATGATGATCATGTTGATGACAACGACGACGATGATGATGATGATGATGTTGATGATCTTGATGTTGATGGTGATGATGACAATGGTGATGATGATGATGATGAAGATGATGATGAAGATGATGATGATGATGAAGATGAAGATGAAGATGATGAAGACGAAGATGATAAGGTGATCATGGTGATGATGATGACGATGATGATGATGGTGATGATGATGATGATGATGATGATGATCATGACAATGGTGATGATGATGATGATGATGATGTTCATGATGTTGATCTTGATGATGATGATGATGATGATGATGACGATGATGGCGATGATGATGATCATGTTGATGATGATGATGATGACGATGATGACGATGGTGATAATTTTGATGATGATGATGTTCATGATGTTGATGTTGATGAAAATGATGATGATGAAGATGAAGGTGATGATGATGATGAAGATGATGATGATGATGATGAAGATCATGATAATGAAGATGATCATGATGATCATGGCGATGATGATGATGATGATGATGGTGATGATGATGTTGATGATGATGTTGATGATGAGGAAGTGATGATGACGAGGAGGAGGAGGAGGATGGTGATGATGACGATGGTGATGACGATGATGTTGATGATGACGATGACGACGATGGTGATGATGATGTTCATGATGTTGATGGTGATGATAATGATCATGTTGATGATGATGATGATGATGATGATGATGATGGCAATGGTGATGATGATGATCATGTTGATGATGATGATGATGATGATGATGAAGGTGATGATGATGATGACGATGATGATGGTGATGATGATGATGATGATGATGATGATGATGGCAATGGTGATGATGATGATCATGTTGATGATGATGATGATGATGATGATGAAGGTGATGATGATGATGACGATGATGATGATGACGATGGTGATGATGATGATGATGATGATGAAGGTGATGATGATGATGATGATGATGATGATGATGATGATGATGATGATGATGATGAT
>LPNX010134915.1:157109-223653 GCA_001517045.1 Pseudotsuga menziesii
AAGTGTCTCAAAATATCCATGCAAGTTGATGGATGTCTATTTTTTCAATTTTGTATTGCATCTAATGTGCCAAAAGAGACCCTCAACTTCTTGCACACACCCTTTTCCATCTTCTACAAAGGTATTAGCTTCTACTATTGAAAGTAATTATTTTCATCAAAGACTAATTTTCTTCTTGTAGTGACTCATGTGCTCTTGTTGCCAATGATCTAAGTTTTAGGATGATCGCTTTGGATTCTTCTAGATGGAGCTCTTGTATCATGTCTTGGGTACTATTCAGTTTCACTTTATTGTGATTCATCATCTCCTTTCTCTTTCTCTTCTTCTTTTTCTGCATCTTGAGCATCTTATTAATTTGTGAGTCTTCCTTTTCTTTTTTGTCATATGTTCTTTCATCGTCACCTTGGCTTTTCACTCTTCTTGGTTTCATGTCATCCACTTTTACATATGCACTTTCTATGATTTTTTGGATCCTCATATTGTAACATTTGTATAGGCTTTTTTGAAGATGAATATCCTAGAAATATTCCTTCATTAATTCTAGAATCAAATTTACCGATATCATCATCAATTCATTTTATATAACACTTGATTCCAAATACTTTGAAGTAGTTGAAAGAAGTATGTATACCATATCACAACTCATAAAGAGTTTACTCTGAGACGTCCACCTTTAAGTATATAAATAACTATATATAATTCTTCTCTCCAATTGATGCCTGAATTTTTTTTGTCATTAAGCATAGTTCTGGTTGCTTCTTGGAGTGTCATGCTTTTTATTTCAAAAATGTCTTTTTGATGAGGAATATTTAGGGATGGAAATTGTCTTTTGATTACATGATATTCACATAACTCATTGAATTCATTTCATTTGAACTCACCTCCATATTCTAACCTTAGACATTTGATCTTGATATTTGTTTCATTCTCAACGAGTGCTTTAGAAATTTGAAACTTCTCAAAATATTTTGATTTCTCTTTGAAGAATGTCGCACAAGTGATCCTTGTATAAACATCAATGAATAACATGAAGTAATATTCACCTTGCAATAGTTTAGTCCTTGTTGGGCCACAAACATCAATATGAACTAATTCTAATCGTTTTGATTTTGTATTCTCTTTGACTTTGAAGCTTGCTTTTGTATGCTTCAGATGCCGACAATGTATACAAACATATTTTGGAGGTTTTATGATTTTTTGAATATTTATTACATCTCCCTTCTTACTTACTTTCACCATTGTCAAATTTCAAGTTCCCCATCCTTATATGCCATGGCCGAATTTCATAAATCTGACTCATGTAGAATTGTTCTTCATTATCTAGAATGTATACATTACTTGGAGTTGTTACACCAGTCCCAACAAGTTTTCTTTATTCTTTTATTATGATTTCACATTTCTTGGAATCAAATATGAAAATGTTCCCTTGATCAAAAGTTTGTCTCACACTTGCGATATTAGGATTTAGAAATTCTACTAGCATTACATTTTCATCTTTGATCTTGTTGTTTTTGAGAGCCACTGCACCTTCCAATTCTCTTGGAAGATATATTATCTCCAAATGTGAATTTTTCATTAAGATCGTGTCTTAACATTATGAACTTGTTTGGGTCTCCTGCCATGTACTTTGAACATCCACTGTCAACATAAAATATACTTCTCTTTTCTATAGCACCTAAAGCTATCATGCATTTTTTCTTTTCCTTCTTCTTCCATACCTTTATTTGTTCCTTGTCCTAAAGTTTTGTTGTAGTACCCTTCTCTGTAAGAATTATTAACTTACATTCTTTAGATATATGTCCATGGTTATTGCATTTGTAACATTCTATATGATATCTTTGTAGAGGTGTAAAGGAGTTATGGTTTCTTACTTTTTTTTATTTTTATTATGTGTATTCTTCTTATAGAAATGAAACATTCCATATGTTTGAAATTCAAGGATTTATTTCCAAAATTGTTACAAGAGTATAAATAACCCAAATATATATGTTCATATATTCTTATCATTGGTCTTCTCAGAATCATATGTGTTCTGTGTAAGAGAGGAACATACTTCTAACTTTGTTTTCTTTCAGTTCGAATTTTGAGTACATTACCATAACTCTTTTTATTTCCATTTTGTATTATGGAAGAGGAAAATTTTGTACTTATACATTTGTCATATTCTAATCCATCTTTATCATTTGATGATATTTGACCTCCTAATATGTCATCAAAATCCCTTGAGCCATTGAAAAGCTTTGATTGAACAAGTCTCTAATCAAGCTTCTTTCTAATCATGCAAATATATGCTACAAGTCTGTTAGAGTCTTATATTTTCTCCTTGAGCTGCAATTATAGGTTCTCTTCAATATTCTTAGATTCTTGAAGTTATATCTTCAAATAAACAATGATTTTACTTGTCTCTTCATCTCTTGTTTGTTGTTCTTGTTCAAACTTAGATCATTGTGTTCTTAATTGATTATTCTTCCTTTTTCTCCTTTTCAAATTTTCAAGAGAACTTATGAGTTCATATTTTAGGTCCACCTCTTCTTACACATCTGAGTCATATTCTGGATCTTCAATTTCTATCTCCATGAATAAAATTTATGTTTCCTCACCTTCACTTGTTCCTTTATCTTCACTATCTTCCATGGAGTAGCGGATATTCTTCTTCTTATTGAACTTCTTCTTGTTTCATGTTTTCATATTCTTTAATTTCATATAGGTTTTGAATTTATTATATGTTTTTCCATCATCACTCTCATCTTGTTTTGTATAAAAAGACTCAGAAGAAAAATTCTCAATTCTTCCACAATTAAAACAATTGAGAGGTAGTTTTCCTTTGTATTTGCAAGTACCTCTGTAATTTTGTGATAAATTTTTCTTCCTATTCATTTGATTCTTCTAAATTATTTTCTTCTGGTAATTGTATTTGTTTCTTTGTCACTTTTATGTTTTTCAATGATGTTGCTTCCTTTGATGGTATCAATTTCCATTTTCTCATCTCATATGCAATGAGGATCCCTTGAAGTAGACATCATGTCAAGAAATGTCATCAATAATATGTCAATCCTTCAACTCCTAAGGGAGCCTCTGCAACAAACCTTTATGAAGTTAAATTTCATGTTGTAATATCCTAAATTTTGGACCTAACACTTATAGGCATGAGCGTATTGATTATGGTGTTATCTTGATATTTTATTTTGATATATTGGGTCGAGGACCCCACTGCATATGAACATGATAATTTGTTTTATATATTGGGCATAAGCCAATTATTGATGATATATATATGCTTGTTGTGTTCAGCATGGACCCTAAAGCACATGATTGATGAGATGTTTTGTGTTGAGAGAGGAGCTCTAGAGCACATGGGTAATTAATGTTTTGTGTTGAGAAAGGAGCTCTGGAGCACATTGGTAATTAATGTTTTTTGTTGAGCGAGGAGCTCTGGAGCACATGGGTAATTAATATTTTGTGTTGAGCAAGAAGCTCTTGAGCACATGAGTACTTACATTTATGTTGAGTGAGAAGCTCTAGAACACATGAAAAGATAATTGGAAGTGTTGGGCATAATCCCTGGAGCCTTCCATGTTGATGTTGAGCATAATCTCTGGAGCATCGGATCCTTGGCCATTGTATCCCTAGGTGTATTGTACAAGTACATCCTAGCATTCGTGTTGAGCGAAGAGCTTTGGAATTGCACTAAGTTTCAAACTCCATGTTTAGGCATTGAGTATGGGCTCTGGTAAGCTCTAGGGGTTACTAAAAATAATTTAATAACTTCCGAGTGAAAACGACTCAAGAAAAATATTGATCTCATCATACTTATTTATAAGTGATTAAATGAAATTTTGAATTTCTGTATTCTCATCAAGTACTGAAGAACTACCATGTTATACAAGGGAATCCAACATGCAAGGATGTTTAGAGTTTCCTAGCCTAGTAGACCTAACCATTTACCTATTTGACCTTAATGAATAAGTGTCATTAAGTCGAGGGATCATGGTGTATGATGCCCAAAGACAAATGTTAACAAATGTTATATTATTATGTATTTTATACATGGTATGTATTAAAAATACATAGAGTAATAATATTAATGATGAAAGAAAGAAAAGAAAGCTTCGTCCATTATTATTTATTATTAAACGATAATAAATAGTACAATACCTAAAAAAAGTCTAATTAGGAACTAGTTCAAAGTTCCTAAGTTAAATTCTTAAAAATTAACCCAAATTAATCAAAAAGGGTTAAATCAAGAAATCAAGTTTTCTTGATTTAACTGTCCCTTTGAATGAAAAGTATGTCTTTAAAGTCTCAAGCCAAGGAAAGGCTTGGGGTTCTAATCTATCTTATGGGAGTCATTATTATGCTTGTTTTTCTCTCAAGTAAATTCTTGAAGAACAATTTCATGGAAGGAAAAGGAGAGCTGATCCAGACCTGATATACTAGATAGGAAACCCTACCTTAGTAGCTCTAAGCTACTTCAATGTTGGAGTCTAGCTCAAGGGATCCAGATTGAAACCAAGAACGGTTATGGGTCATAGTTGGGTAGAACGTGGTATTTCCCAAGTGATTCAGTCATCTAATACAGAGGTCATATATGTCTATGAATTGTTAATAATGGTTATTTTAGTGTGCAGGTTCAACCATTAAAGAAGCTTCAAATTACAGATATGAGATCCTATACTGACTATTGCACTTTTCTAGAATAAAATCTTGTTGAATTAGGCAAGGGTTCACATTATATGTTCTAACCCTATGTGTTTTATTTTTTTAAGTATTCGAGGGTTTACCATTGAAATTATAACCTTAGGTTGTACTTTACTTCTCCTGCTAGATTTATCCAGGGTTATTCATTAGTTTACTTCTGCAAATTTTAATTCAATTATAAATGTTTATCGAGGGTTTTGCAAGGCTAGTTTTATTCTTGTATTACTTTTACTATCGAAATTGTGTTAATTGCAAACTAAGTTTTATTTCTGATCTATTACCTATCTGTTCTTTGGCTTATATATTCTACTGCCAGATTTCATTTGTCAGCAGAGCCATGTTTGAATAATTACTAGTTCAGATCTATGTAGCCTTTAAAACCTAGATTTAATTTAGTATCATCTACTTCTAATCACAAGAAAACTAACTAAGAATACTATTGGTATATAACCAGTAAACTATTGGAAAATATATATATATACTAACCGTTATAAAATAGAATTATAAGTCTAGCTATCAGCACACTATTAAATCTATGATAAAAATTAGAGAAGACCTTTCAAGGTCTGTATAATTAAATAAACATTAAATAATAAACGATTTCCAATACAATAAAAATTATTAATAATTAAATAAACAGAGTAAGCATCGAGACCATTCATTGGTCTACATTATAGTCCCATCTAATATCAACTCACATCCATCGTATAATAATTAAACAAAGAACATTACAATATAAATAATTAAAACCATGTAATTACATTAAGGTCGCAGGAACGAATCCTGTAGATGAATTTTTCCATTTCACTTACATAAACCACGATGTCGTGTATTAATACACAGGAACCAATTTATAAACCTCATAACAACCTTATAACAGTCCAAGTAATTACAAGAGATGGAATGAATAGAATCCTATGGGAACATAAGCCCAAATCGAAACCACCCATTTATTACAACTCATTGTATCAACAATAACCAGGATTCGAATCCTGTAGATTCATTCTACATTTATCAAGGCCACGCTATACACAGACTGTATGCAGGCGGTAACATTAAAATAAATTCGCTGCAGCGAGGTCGTGAGAACCTCATCCTTTTACACAGAGGTTGTAAACCAAAATGAAAATCATTACACATAGGTCGTAAGACCTTTATTAATATATACGCTACATTTACATAGCCACGGATTATAAATAAACTACATAGTAAATATAAATAACTATCTTACACTGTCAACAAATCCTCCTACAACAACGATAGCCATCCAAGGTTTGCACCCACGACTTCCATGTTTTCCACATTGCACTTTGCAAAAACCAAAATATAAAATCTAAACATTCTACGATTTCGTAACTTCCACGGAAATCTCATATGCCATCCACGCCATGGCCCCAAGCCATAAGCTGTCAACTTTTCTATTTATCATAACTAAGCTAATAATGGAAACGAGTCCACATAGTTCAACCATGAAGGAAAATGCCACAAAAAAATCAATTTTAAATAACAAGCAGTGCAGCATAGATTGCATACCCAAAATATTAAGTCTTGAATCAAGTCTACACAGTCATCCAATGGTTTTGGCACTGTTGCAAGCAATGGTGCTACCACTATGTACATTTTTAAATGAAAACCCCAAAATCACCATTTATACACAGAGCCTGTTAAAGGTCTCAAGTTTCTCCTTATGGCTAAAAACCCTCTTTACATTACTTTCCATTTCATTTAAATATATACCCAAAGGACAACGAAACTCCATAACCCAAACCCAAACCTCGACAAGTTAAAACCCAGGCTTAAGGCAAAGAGGTGGCAAGTACGAATTGAATAACAGGCTTACCGTATTGGTAATGTCGGACCATGGATCACAGTCACGCTACAAGCCATACACCTTATCTCCAAACCTGTCACCTGTAACCACAAAAAAACAACGAGAATGAGAAGTATGATTACCCATAGTAAGAAACAAACCAATGACAGTGCAAAGAAACCAAATGATACCATACCTTCGATGCCCTGGAGGTCGCCTTCACCCACTACGCAGAGTCGAGACCAAACAACCAACAAACAGAGCAAATGACCAAAGTCCATAGTGAGCCAAGCCCTAAGCTTGGGCCTCCATGCATTTTAAGGAGCATTAATGGCACCATCTTGGTGACCATTATTGATGGTAAAACCCACATCTCTATAGTTTGTAAACGACACAATATCATTTCCACCTTTCCCATTTGCATAGTGTTAAAACCCCAATGTGTAATGTTTAGACCATGGTATATAATTCGCTACCCCAAGTTTTAATGTAGGGTATAAGGCATTGTATGCACTGTGTACATTAGGCACTAAGGGGTTAAACCATTGCTTAGCATTTCCTTTAGGCCTAAGCACAAGACCATGGCATAATTCTTATGCCATGGTATGTTGTTTGTTTTATCAACTCAAAGATTTGGTCTTTGACCAAAGTTTGCAAACATGCCAAGAATAATAAAATGTAGGTTAATACTTCTAATAAAATAAACATGAAAACTAAGTCGGTTAAGATATGAACAGTGATCAGTAACTCATAATGAATAATAAGCGTCACTTAGATAAGAAGTCTAGGTCATAAAAGGAATAATCGTGGTAATTACCTTGTCACTAAACCAAGTATGTACGAAGCAATAATAATGATCAGTAGGTGTCACTAGCTGTGAGTGTAAGTACACCTCCATGTAAACAAGTTAAGACTACCTTAGTTCAAACTAAACTAAGTAATCCTGCTAGACAAGTAGAAAATTTACCTCTCAGTCAATCACATGGGAGAACTAGCCCTGCCACTCCACCCACTTTAGTTCCAAAAATAAAGTTAAGTTAGAACCATGTAAATAACAAGTAAAACTATGCATAGATGAATGAAGTATATAATCAAGCAATTACACATACAAAGAAATGTAAACACATAAGAATAGCTTAGCAATCAGATTTACAACATCATAATGTAAAATACAATAACAAACATAACTGAAAGAAAGAAGTAAAATGTAAGAACATCTTACGATAAATAAGTGGTACATTTAGTGTATGTTATATTCCACAAGTCCAATAATGTCCATGCCTAGGTAGTTTATTCTAGCCTAATGAAGTTTTTTTAATTTTTTAATTTTTTGGGACATTACAAGTGGTATCAAAGCCCAGTTTCAATACTAAGAAACCTATGGGTGCACGAAGCATTCACCACAAAGAAAATAAAGTATGTTATTAAATTTTGTTACTAACAGAAATTTTCTTGTTATTAAAATTATTTGAAATTTCAGGAATTTTTACAAAACATTTCAGATTATGAATACTGAGGAAGATTACAGCCGGCTAGGAAAGAAGAACACCCCCACCCTAGAAGCATATCTAGTGGTGGAATTAAATTATGATATTTTGAAGACCATACACAGTCCTCAAGAAGAATTGCAAAGTTTTAGAGAAGATAGTCTGAATGAAAGAAAGGAACAACAAACTATTAATGAAGCGTTACTGAGAAATATGACGGGAGGAAGCCTACTCAATCCAAAAACACATCCAAAAGAGAACCTTACCATAAATAGGGAAACATCCCAATAGAAGAAGAAAAAGAGGAACATACCTTTGAAGCACAAAAAGGAGATCATCACAGTCCTTCCAGTGATGGCTCTCTTTCTCCTCGCAGAAAGAAACAAAGAAGTGATGACAATCTTTAGGGGGAATTTAGAAAAATAAGAGCCATGACCTATGAAGGTGATGTAAACACTAATGAGAAAGTTGAAGAGTGGCTGCTTGGCATGAGAAAATATTTCCAAGTTAATAACTACTCAAGTGAGATGAAGGCTCGGCTTGCCATCTATAATTTAAATGGAAAGGCAACAAGATGGTGGAGGGATTTGAAAGACACCAAGAAATATGAGCTAAGAGAAATACACTGGGATAAATTCTGAAAAACATTCCAAGAGAAGTATATGTCGGAAAGGTGAAAGATTTCCACGAGCTACGTATGGGGTCCATGACTATGGACGCTTTTATTAACATATTTCTAGGTTTGTTACATTATGTACCATACATTAAGGATGAAAAGGTAAAGATCCAACAGTTTTTGGGATGTCTCCCTCCCACCGTTTGAGAAAGGATTGAATTCGCCATGCCAAATAATTTGGATACCATGCTACAAAAGGCCAGACTCTGCTATGAGCATGGGAAGCTACGACAAGAGAACATGAACCGGACCAAATACAAGTCTAAGAAATTTTTTGATAACCACAAACCTGGGTTTTACCCACAACCATACAGAAAGTAGAATAACAACTTTCCATTAAGCAAGAACTTCAACAAATCCAGTAAAAGCCATATGTATCAGCTCCCACTAGTGGAAAATGAGTGATTAGTGACCAAAAAAATGACCAAAATCCACATATCAATGACCACTTTTGGTTTGGCGATCGCTGGTGGCTAATTTGCGGTCTTTTATTACATGACCAAAATTGGTCATTTTTATTTTGGTCATTTATAGCTTGTCGGTTGGTCATTAATTTGGTCCTATATTTGGTCATTAATTTGGTCATATATTTTAATGAATGACCAAATATATGACCACATTTGTGACCAAATTAATGACCACATAACAAGCTAGAATATGACCAAATTTGGTCGCGTAATAAAAGACCATAAATTAGCCACCAAAACTGATTTTTGGTCATTGATATGCAAATTTTGGTCATTTTTCTGGTCATTTGTATCTCATTGTTTGGTCACGTATCTCTCAATTATTGGTCATTTTATTTGCGAATTTTGGTCATTAATCTCATTTATTGGTCATTAATTTAGTCATTTTTAGTCGCTTTATGTATGGTCATTATATTTTAGTAGTTTGAATGGTGTCCATTATTAATCAATATAAATTTTTAATATGATATTATCTTTAAATTAAAAAAAAGAATCATACATTTATTCTCATCTAATACACATGCAAATTATGCAGTCACATTATAATTAATTACAACACTTGTAAATAAAATCTAATACACATGTAAATCATGTAATGTCACATTAATTAGTTAATAATAACAACATTGATACATAATATAAAGTACAACCATATATATAAGTTTTAAACCACAAATTATATTATATGAAATGTCAAAAGTATTACAATAAATATGAGTTTTCTCAAACACACATATTAATTTCCATATAACTTTATGGGAAAGCCATCACTTTTCAAAATATTACAATGGCTAAACCATCATACTTGCACTTGGTTGCAAAACCATACTTAGAACCCACATCAACAGCTTCAAAACCATACTTAAATCCCACGTCAGCAGCTTCAAAACCACACTTAGCAGCTTGAAAGCCTCAACATCAGGCTCTTCATACGGAATGGCAAATCCTTAGTAGCGAGGTTTTCATACTCAATGGCCCACTTATAAGTTAAGCTCACTCCTACAAAATCCAATAAAAAATAATCACTTGTAAAATAGAAAAACAATGAACTGTAAATTAGAAAAACAATGAAGCAAATTATTTATCCTGTTCAACAACCAAGATCATGTGCAAAATAAGAAAATCTAATCTAACAAATTCAATTTAAGAATTGGTTAAAATTAAACTTGAATTGTTAAATCGGTGACTATTTAGTACCTAAGAAAAGTAAAACTCAGCTCTAAACCAGGAAATGGATTTCAACAGGAAATATAATCAACGAATCCACAAAACAATTATGCTCAACTGCACAGGTAGAAACCTGTATACATAGTGCAATCTGTGAAGGAGTTCACCCCTATATGGAATGCGGTTAATGAATGACATGACAACTATGGAAACTGATGAATGATTTAATAAAGTCTCAAATCCAACGCCCAAAAGAATAAATAATAGATTTCTTTACCTGTGGAGTCGCCATTCTGCTATGTATGATTTAGTGCAAAAGTGTAACAAATGCACTCAAACACAAGTTGGAAATGCTGGTGCAACAAAAAAGTAAAATGTATGACTTGTGTATGTGAGAAAAGTTGTATAAACCTACTTTCCCAAACATGCAATAAACATAAATCAAAAGAGAAGAGGGAAGTGAAACCTTAGGGGAAGCCGCTTGATGAGCTGGCCTTGTTGGAACAAGAGAAGGTGAAATGAAAAGAAGAATCGTCTTTTATGGAGTGCTTCCATGGCGCTCAATAATAGCTACAATAAACATGTTAACAACTGTTATAATAAAAATCAATATATATTTTTAGTGGAAACAACTTACAACTCTTCTAATCAAGATGAAAAACAAAATTACACTACTGCAACAAATTCTCAGGCCAAGTCCAAGCAATCATAGCTTCAAAATATCTAGAGACCAACACTACCAATTTATATTGTTTGACATAGGAGAGCACTAATATACCTCATCTAAATCTGTTGATGCATTGCAAGGCGGGAGCTTTAAGGCCTCTCATAAACTGAACACTTGTTTTTGGAGCTCAGAAATCACAAGAAAGTGTCCAACCCAACCATAACCACCAAGTCCTTCACTATCCACGTTTTGTAGTTGTGAAATGTTCATACTTAGCCTGGTCTGCAGTGCCAATTCCCGTGGGGCTATCGCCTACAAGAGATAGAAACTATTATAGCATAACTGGATAAAGAAACATTTTCTAATTATTCATGGAATGAATGCTTTGGATTGCAAATGTGCAAAGAATAGTACAGTAAAAAAACTTCAAGCAAAATACAACTTCCTTTAAGGCTCTTCCTAGAAAGGCACAGTATACAAGAAACAAATAACTATTTCTAACTCTCTTTATCATTCTGGTAAGTATCAAGAGATTTAAAAATTTCCCAATTTCTCTCTCCTTCTAAAGGAAAATCAATCTCTTCCTTCTTCAATTGGTTCTATTTCAAAAGGACCACGTTGTTTGAACTCTAACAATGCAACAATTTTAGAAGCAAAGGATTCAATATCTAGAAATGAAACACTTTTAGACAGGAATTATTCTTTGGAAGTTGCAGAAGTAAGGCAAAATACCAGGATTCCTTCTTCTGCTAGTGAGCAACCTATTAGCATTGGATCTTTGTCAAATCTTCCCTCTACGTGGAACTCAGATGGGATGAAAAGTGGAAGTATAGCCACACAAGGTGCTGCTACTAATGGGCCGCAAAGTGATGTACCTATGAGTAATGTCTGTATGTTGGATCATACTGATAATGGGCATAAGAATTCTATACATTTGAGTATTTTTGTTGCCAGTGAGGGGCACAAAATTGTTAAACACTTGGGAAACAGGGATATGATGAGTCATGATTATGGAAAAAGACATTCTCGTGCTTAGGAAATGCCAGATAAACACTTGAGAAACAGGGATATGATGAATCATGACCATGGTAAGGGATATTCTCCTACTAAGGAAATTCCAGATGGTAAAAAAATCAATCAGGGTGCTGCTAATGTGTATCAAGTTGATGAAGACCCCTTGGCCATTCATACTAATATGATTAGCCATGTGACATATTTGGGGAATAATGATACTAACCTTTCATCCTCAAGAAACGTCGTTGTAATAGCTCAAAATCCTGGAAATGGAAATTCCTTAGTCTCTAAAGACAATGCAATTCTGGGAGTCTCATCAAAGATAACTGAACCTTGTAGACTATCTAATATGACAGAGGAGTGTAGTTATTCGTTGCAAAAACAGGATTCAAGGATTCTTTTATATAGTAAAAAGGTGAAACTTTGGAAGCAATACATGAGGATTTTGAAAATCATTCCATTGGCATGGGGGCACTCGCTACTTAGAGCTCTTAATGTTTCAAGAAGGAAAAACTACTTAAAAAGGAATAAACGGTATATTCTCAAGTCCAAGAGTTCATCTAAGAGGAAGTCTATGAATCTAATGAAGCATGATAAAAGATTTCTTACATCACAAGATACTTTTGTACCTAAAAGGAAAAATAGGAAACAACACTTGTTGGAAATCAACCTGGAAGTAATGTTGTAAAGAGTATGTCAAATGGCAAGCATTGCCTTAATTATTTCAAGGATGTCGAGAAGTATGGATTGAAGGCATTGCCCATTCAAAATGACTGCATGCTTATCAAAGCTGAGGAAAGTACCTTTCAATCCCGTTTTCATCTTGGGTTTGCTCAATGCAGTTTTAGAAATATTTGTACAAAAGATGGTTTGGGTGAGGCAAAAGAATTAAAAGAGAACATTGATTAATATTGGTCACCTAGAAGAAATCACATACAGGGTGTCAAAAACTAAATCATAACCAATGTGAAGTATAAGTCAAGAATATTTTCATAGTCAATCAAAGAAATGATGAAAAACTTACAAACAAAAGCTTTACCTTATTGAGGCAAAAGAAGCATCAATTCTAGTAATACGACTCTCTTGTGTCTGAGGACAGTTGACAAATTCCTACTTAACATATCCTATAAACATGATAAAAGTGGAATCATATAACAATTGGGCAATGCCATGTTTTATCATAGCCCAGAACACCTATAAGAAGGAATCATGCCCATAGATATAAACCAATGAGAAAGGCCAACTTGATTCAAGGTCAGTGTCCCTGTTTTGTAACTACAAATTTTTGTAGCAGAACCCATAGTCTCACATGCTGACAATCTGCGTACCTAGAATGGGGTGAATTTTTAGATGTTGAAATACCAATCACCTATCCATCCATAGTAATAAATGATTGTGAATCAAATACTAACCAAAGCCTTGTCTGTCGTCATATTCTTCATTGAATAAGCTAAACTATCAATAAAATGACAAGAAAACATGTTAAGAAGTGAAACACTACTCTCAAATAAATCATAGACACTCACTAGATATTAATCTAAATAAGCTAAATCATAGACAATCACTTGAGGTTTATTATTTCTATACATAAGACATCTTGAGCCATAGACTTGAATCATATCCCTGTATCCAAAGGACTTGTGCATGCAGTCTTCCCACCTAGTGAAAGCAAGCCTCAGATCGAACGGCCCAAAATCAAACTCAGGCAATAAAAATGATTTCTAGAATCCTCTGCTCTGGAATTACAGACATGGTACGTGCATAAGAATATTGCTCAGTAATATATCTAAATCTAAGCCAAATACAGAAGAGCAATACAAGGAGAGAATCCACACATTGAGTAATTGACATACCCACCATCAACTTTAAATCCAATGTGACGATGGTGTATGCCCTGCCCTCAAGGAGGCATTTCTGTATTGAATATAGTCCATTGCCAAAATAGCTGCAATCCCAAATCTGTCTCCTGTAAATCCAACATTCTGAGGCTCCCCACAACATATTTCTACAACAAGAAGCACAACAGTAAGCCTTTTCACAAATTAAGTGGAAAAAACAACAATTTGGAGCACATTTACAGGTCAAAACCTGCGACATATTGTTGTTTCTACTAAAGCAGAGTGCTCTGATGAAGTCAATAAAAATGAGAGAAACCATGTTCAGAAATTCATGGAGTTTGCTAGCAGGCGCAGAGATATGTTATCATCAGGATGGCTTCCTAAAATGGGGAGGAGTTATGGGTTAGACTTAATGATGGTTTCAGGTCTGGGTTATTGGGTTCAAGGATTCCGGATTTTCCCATGGTGGGATCTCAATTTTTACTTGAAGGACAATCTCAGACTTGACCCTGGCACCATGCAGTTCCTTCAGAATACTGTCAACTTTCCAATGGTGGCCAAACCTGTTTATGGCATTTTCTCTGATGCGGTCTATATCGGAGGCACGCACTGCTTGCCTTATATTTGCATTGGAGGTCGGTGCAGCTTCTTTCCTTCATTTTATTTATTCATTCTTTCAGTAAGACTTTCAATATGTTCTTCCCTGAGTTGTTTGTCAACAATGCTAATTTTTGGGTTTGGGTTTAACTTGTAGCTTTCTTTCTGAAAGATTTATTAAAACCTAAGTGTTGTCTTGGATATTTACAAGATTTCTCTAGTAATACCTTGCTTTCCTGTGCTCTGTAATACTTGCTATGAAACTTCCTGTAGTTTTAGTGTCTTTTTTTGTTACACCCACCCACATTCTCACTATGGATTTGAAGTTAGAACTAATTATTTACCATATTTCAACCATCATTCATATTAGTGCCAATCAAAGTCACAACTTGCCAATTTTTTATCATCGTCATAGTAATACTAATCAAATTCATAAGATTCGCAACTACTCAACAATCCTGAAGTTGAAGAAGTATAAACTCAGCAAAACTCAAAACTTATTAACCAAAACCAAAACCAAATCTGACCAATTTAGACCAAGATTTTTAAGGGAGATTTAACTAGCTCGCTTTCAGAGATCACAGTCAACTCCAGAACAAAGTCACCATACTAGACTCAGCACAAGACCCTTTTTGGCTACAGGGTTAAACTTGACTCATGACTCGGCAAAGACTCGAGGATCAACCTAGCAAAGAAATGAAAAATAACACATTTGGAATCCCAAAATTGTATACTAACTACACCATACATAGAAAAAGTCCATGGGCTTAGCATGAGGTTATGAGGGGAAAATAGCCTTTTTGGGGTTTTATAACGTTGGTTCATTGTCTAACCTGGGTTAACCCATCAGACATGGCTGAGTTTGACTAAGACTCAATTGGTTTAACTGAGCCTTGTGAGAGTTGGCCGACTCTGCCGAGGTCAATTCCTGGTTTGCTTGGTCAGACCGAATCAGGCAAAGTCTGCCCAGGTCTGGGCTGGTCTGAAGACTCTGAACCAACCTATTTTGAGGATGAATTGGGTATGCTAAGACTTGGATGTGTCCTATGACTTTGCTCAGTAGTACTCACAGAGTTTAGAAGCTCGTCTCCAGGGTGCCCCTCTCTAAATCACATCGTACAAGAGGATCCAAGAAAGTCATCTCAAACAAGGGGTGAATGGTGAAAGCTCATTAATCCACTTCTATGTGGCTTGAAGAGAGGGTAAGCTCCTCTTGTATGGGTATGGATCATGTTTGGGACTTAGGACTGTTCTGCTTAAGGCTTATCCATGCCTTATCTCTATAAAACATTGTGGTGTTATGTTTTCCTTCTACTTAATCTCTATTTGCATAGCTTTCATATCCCTTGCTTGTACCTGGTGCATATGTTCCTGCGAGGTGGTGGCTCAGTTATTTTCCTTGTTTGAATTCCAATGGAATTTTAGTACTGGCCTGGGAAGGTTAGATGTTAGTCAAAAGTGCAGATGGCTGGCTTATCACTTAAATCAATATAATGACACACCTTTATTTTAGACAGAAAAGTTTTGTTAGAAATGTAAAGCACTTCCATGTATGTGACAATACTGAAATAATAACTGAATCATCCTTCACCCTTTACATTACTCCCCATGTTTCATAGTCACGTCTGCAACTTTACATAAATTTGTGATATTTTAATTTTTCTCTATGTTAGGGTTTACCTTCTTGGTGTGCACTCCCTTAATCACCATTTTTAATTTTTTAGTTTTATTTCATAATGACACACCTTTGTTTTAGATGGAAAAGTTTTGTCAGAAATGTCAAGCACTTCCCTGTATGTGACAATACTGAAATAATAACTGAGTCATTCTTCACCCTTTACATTTCTCTCCATGCTGTCAGTCATGTCTGCAACTGTACATAAAATTGTGATATTTTTCTGTATGTTAAGGTTTTACTTTCTTGGTTTATACTCTCTAACTCATCATTTTTATTTTTATTTCACATGTATTTCTTTCACTTGTTGGTCATTCATGGAGATCAATAAAATATCATATTTTTCTTTAGAAAAATACTCATTGGCAAAATATAGCCCTAAAAATATCCCTGGTTGTTGACTTTCCAGGCTTATTACAAGCGATTTCATGGGGATCAATTGCAATTATTCCAGCTGCAGCTTCGTCAATTGCTATTATGACAGCCTTTATCCTTCTTAGAAATCTTGCTGCCTCAGTTGTGGAGGTAGCCACCGATGCTTTGGTGGCAAAATGTGGTAAAAAGGACCAGGGTATTTCATCAGGCGAGCTTCAATCATTTGCATGGATGGCATTGGCTACAGGGAGTGTCCTAGAGAACTTACTTGGCGGGATTTTTGTAAGCCAAGTTGATGCAAGGACTATGTTAATAATTTTTCTTTTACCTTTGAGCATTCAAATTGGGACTTCCTTGATTTTCAGGGAGGACTCCTTTGGCCTTTGTAGTATGAAGCGAGCTAAGGTTGCACAATATCCAAGCCCAATCAAGAGTAAGTCACAATATGTACCATCTTTTTACAAATCAGTTACTGGTGCATCTATGAATGGTATAATTGGTCTAGAGTGGAGGAAGAGGTCTATAATGAGAAGCATCAAGAATCAAATCTCAGATATTTTAGGAGTCATAAGGAGACCATAAATTGCATATCCTCTTACTTGGTTTGCTGCATCTATTAGAATGATACCACTTTTAACAGGAACTATGTTTTTCTACCACACATAGCATTTGAAGATTCATCCACACATCTTGGCACTTGCAAAGGTGGTTGGGTAGATGAGCCTTCTATTAGGAAGTTACTTGAATCGCTTCCCCATGAATCAATAATAAGAATCTTTTCTAAGGAATAAAATGCCAATAGAATGTAATGACAAGCACTTAAACATGTATGTTTGATTATACTTGCAAAGAGGAACCTTGCAGATGTCTGGTTCAGAAAAAATTCTTGAATGTAGTTCAAGCAATTGCCACATTCTTTTGCAGTGTACACATCCACCAGGGACTCTAGTTTTACAAGCAGCAAAATGTTGGACTAAGGATTCGAGCCCTTTGCAAGCTGGGAAATTGCAAGGCCCTTGGTTTTCATCTAAATCCTTGTCATGAGGCCCTATTGTTCGACAACCATCTCTGCATATGTGAACAAGTGCTTCCATGGCATCGTATAGTTGTAGGTATATCTTCTTCTCCTCTAGCTTCCGAAGCCTCTCTTGCTTTCTCTGTTAATGTAAAAATGGAAACCCAAATTATTAATCAGAGCTATAAGTTTAAGTCTTTCTAATTATATATTTCAATCCACTTTTATTTTTGGGTTTAGCTACTCACAGAATCAGCCTCAACGACAGATTCCAGAAGCTCTTGCTCCAGCTTAGGATTGGACTGTCTCATCACTTTCCATCCCTCTGACTTGGCAACAGTTTTGAAGCTCTTCACAATAAGGCGCATGCATAACAGATTCAAGTGTGGCGCATCACATAATCTTGCCAGTTGTAATACATCAATAACATTATCTGTTGTGAGCAATCCATGCTCCAAATTTTGTGTGCACACCAGTTTTAAGGATGGTACTGAAAACACATGTGAAAGTACTAATAGATGGAGGACATATTTCTTCATATTTTCCTGTTCATACCTGAATCATAAGGATCGAGATGTTAGTTTCCAAAGATAGATATCATCAATGATGGAGCATTTCATAGATAGATCTTTCACATCATTTCTCATGCATTGTAAAAATCATAATTTTATGTTGGTCTCTGATATTGCAGTGTTCTGCAAATAATGCATATTAGGATAATAAATTTGTAGTAGTCATTTCAAATGTATTATATGGAATAGCATCTACTCAAATAGAAATCAAATGAACAGTTCTCATGCAAACAATCTTTAAACAAGCCCCTAGGGGAAGAATAGATACTTGAGAACAACTATGTAATATATATCTCATTTATGATTCTTGATGTCACAATATTATTTATAATTTGGATATATTTTCTTTCTAGTTTGGAATATGGATTCATTAGTGCAATAGTCATTTCCACCAAGCAATAGCATGTGGATATAGTTGGATTCAGATGACTTTCAGATATAAAGAATTAGTCCAATTCCAAAAATATTAGGTACATTTTCTTCGGGATACCCACAAAGAATAACTACATAGCATAGTTAGGCAATATCATTATTACCCGCCCTCATAAATTCACACCCACTCATAAGAAAAAATGGCGGCAAGAAACCCTGGAGGACACTCCCATGATAGTGCAGGAGAATCCTAACATAGAAAATACAACATCGGGTATCCAAAAAAAGGAGGTAGAAGGTCAAATATGACAATAAAAATTGCAATTACAGGTAATCCATTCAATAGGTGCAGGGTTGGGAAAACCAATGATACTAACAAAGATAGCATTTTATGAACACCCTCAATAACAGTTACTGGATCAGGAAAACACAAGTATGGAAAACACCAAACTTGGATTGCATGTTGCAGAGTAGCAAGAAACAAGGCTGAATTGAGGTATTGAACAATGCTAAACATAGTAATGAAAATGGTTTTTCATTGTGCCAAATTCCGCAAGAAATCAACTTTGAATTTTCTTTATGAATACAAAAGAGGAAAAGGAAGTCAATATGACTGAAAAGCTACAACATGCCGAGTGCATGTTGCAAAGGAGTCCATAAATCATCTCAAATGCAAGTCTATGAATTAAATCAAAATTAATGTCTAACATTAAGTATAGGGTCGAAAAGAAAACAACAATGGCGGTATAAAATTCATTATGGAAGTACACTCCGCTAAACAGTTAACATAGGGACTACAGTGAAAAACTCTCTAAACTGAAGCAAAGGGAACTGAACCTCTGGATAAACCATCCCATAATCTTGTAAACTAAAATATTTCACTCCTTTGGCGTAGCATTGTTATGTGTGTTTGTAGATGGAGAGAGAGTGGAATTCCATAGAAGAGATTCTAGACAGGTTGAGACATTCCAATTTTGCACTAATAGACCAAAAGTGGTTCCTTTCTGTCTAACCAAAAGAGTGCATCATTCCAGGAAGATTTACATTTTTCGGGCAGGATTCCTGAATGCCAAATGGTGGGTATGGTGTGAGGGACCTCACTGACAGAGAAATAAATGAAGAAAATCAATTAGTATAAAATAGAATTGTGAAGATGCCAAGGATGTCATTTCACATTAATATTCTCCACATGTTTTATCCACCCAGTTTTCAGTCTTTCATTCCTATCCAACCACTTGTAGCTTCTCACTGTTTTGCTAGTAACTTGTTGTCCATGTATAATTAATATTGATGAAATTATAGTCTCAATCAATTTTCAGTTTGGTATCTACTATCTACAGATATTGGCCAAGATCAAGGGCACCTCTACTTTAAGAATGATTTGATCTTTGGAGGAACTGAACACCCACTTGTATGTTAAGTATCCTTGTTGTCTTCCTGGAGGTCTACTGTAGTTCATTCTACACAATGAGGGTAATTGTACTGAACTTGTTCTTTGATTAAGTGTAAGGAAATGAGGTAATACCAAAATTGTCAACTTAACTATCTTTTTCTTAGAATCTTCTTGTACAATATCCATATATGCAAGGGGCCAACAATGACCAAACAGCTTCCTTGTTTAATTTGTCAACGTCTACAAAACAACAAAGCAAGGGAAGAGAGAGTACCGCAGTCATATCATCTGTAAAATAAACATCATAGTCGCCCTTGAAGAAAGGAAAAGGATCACCAAGCCAGACCATATCAACATCATTATACATCACTCGGTAACCAAGTCCAATATCTGCAAAAGGTGGTGTGGTCTGCGAGAAGTAAAATTAAATAAGCCCTAGCACACAAAAATACCAAATGATCAAAAGCATAAGTTTGATACAAAGAACAACAAATATGATTGCAAAAAGGAAAATAAAAATTATTGAGGCGAAACCCATAGAGAACATTATTTCGCATTTATTAAGAGGTTAGACTTTAACAATGTACTGAACAGAAAGAGCAAAAGAAAATAAAAAAAACAAAGTGACAGTAAAATCCATTTCAAACTTCAATTCATGCGAAATGCACTTCTTGACCACAAACCTGGGATCCAAACCAATGCGTTGTCTGCATATCTGGGGCAGGAGGAATGAGAACAACATGCCTAGGCCATTTTATGGCATATATAAGAAGCCTATTCTTAAGCCTTTTATGTAAATATACTTACAAAAAATGACCTACATATAAAAAATAATTAAGTTGTGTTATTCAGGTATGGCTAAACAACAGAAAGACTAAATATCCTTCAAGTATTTTCAGACGTCATCAATGGCAACAGTCTTCTATCCTAAAATTTCAAGGTTTCTTATATCACCAATTGGGTTCAGGTTCAATCATTCAATGGCAAGTCCAGTGGCATTTAAGCCACACACCAATATTCAAAGCTCCCCAATAGCACATGCATTAGCTCGGCCCCTTGCGGGAACTTTGTGGTTAACCACTCATGGGCCAGTTTACCTGCAGAAGCAGGACTCCTTGTGTCTGCCCTCATAGGATGTACATAATTATGCCTATCTAGCTTTCCAAAAGCATCACTTTTGAGGGGAAAAAAGGTTTCTCATGCCAATTGTCTGTGTAACTGTATGCTGAGTCCCTATCTCATAAAATGAAGTGCTATTGCGATCTTGGGAATCCTCGTATCTCCTCATTATGATTTTTCACGCATTTATACTTCTGAATGGAATAAGCATACATGTAAACACAAAGCATAACCATCAATAAAAATAGCTCTTGTATGCCTCTAAGATATGGAAATGCAAAACAGGTAGTTGTGAGAGAACAGAAACTGGAAATTTTCTGTTCAGAAAAATAAAAAGCAATGATAAAGGGAGATAAAAGAACATGCCTTATGACAAGTATTTGAATCTTGAAGCAGCCACAACAGACAATCCATAGCCATATACTGCTAGTCATATGAGGAACGTGCAATATTACAAAGTGCATCAATAACGCTAGGGAAGTTTGAAATAGGTGGCCGACCAAGTTTATGATGGAAAATAGTTCGTAACAGGCCGATACTAGCCGGTGAATTCTCATTTACTAGACCACCCCACATGCCAGGTAATTTGATAAGAAAATCAGGTTTGCAAATAATTGAAAGAAACTCTGATCTGAATGCAAAACAATTTATAAGTTGAAGCAACCAGCATTGGAGCTAGCTAGCCCATTCTTCAACCTTTAGAGACTCCATTTCCAAACCCCATGCCACATGTAAGGAGATCACAATGGTAAAAATGTGTGTATACAATCTCAAGGGAACTTAGTTCCAACTGCATGGAAAGTTCAAGACTTGGCACTGAAAGGAATGTACTATCATATGTTTCCAAATGACCTAGTCCTTGCACTACCAGTGTTTGTTCTACCCAAGTCAATAGTCCTCTTAGAAGCTCCACCAATGGAGGAATGACCCCTTCCTGCACAACCCTTTCTGCAAATTGCTCCATGTTCATGGTATATGATCCAATAATATGGGCAGCATAGCATGGGATGTATATGTTTTGGTCATGTGAAATCCAACGCCAATTCTTTAAGCCTTTAAATATGAGAGCTGACATACACTCAAAAATACCCAGGTCAATGAACTCAAGATCATTCGGATGTGCCATGGCAGTGTTCGATAGACCACTAATGGAAAGAATCTGACCTTCATCATCTTGAGAGGGTACGTCCTTAAAAAAATTCATAATACTTGTCTGATGCTTACTTGGGTTTGCCTCTTTCATAACACAAAAGAAACATCCTGGATATGGGCAGTCAAGATGATTTTTATCCATGCCTCACCAATGAAGAAAATAAAAAAGCCACAACATTACCAAAAATTCTTTGATAAGCCACATAAGAGATTTACAAGAACTTATGTGCTTGTCAAGACATAGAGCCTGCATCCACAACCAACATCTGTTGTCATAGAAGTGTTGCACAAAAATAAAAAAAATAGAGAAATTTGTTTGAGAAATATTATCTTAAAACTCATATCCTAAGCATATAACAGGAATAAACATTTTGAAGATGATCACAATACATAAGCTCGATTTCAACTTTCGCCATATGATGATGCATATATTCATGCATGACTATTTCCTTAGGATGTGTGTCATGTGATACTAAACTTTGCTAAATTTCAAAAGCTACTGCACATACGTCCCTTTTTACATGGGAACATACAGATAGTGCGATGACTCAATTCAATTTTATCCACTTTCACCTATCAAGACAATTAGTGTAAAAATAATAACTTTCACTAGGCTGAGCATACAAGTCATGTAGGAAAATGGAATTTCAAAGTGATTATTCTATGTCATTGTTGGAACTGCTTCCTTGTGTTTAATTATCTCTCTCTGTGCTTAAACTACACATTTTTTTCCATACATGAAGTAGCTAATACATTGTTCAGTGATGTTCACAGGGGAGAGACCAGGTCTAAGAGGGTTGGAATGTGAAGCCATGGGAGAAATTCAAGAGCAGTCTGCCAAGACTCTCCTAACACTCAAGGCCCTAGGAGAAAACCTGATTATTGCAAACTGTTGTCCCAAAGGGAGAGGAAACAACTGTCATGTAGCAAGAGCTGAGGTTTGACCTCTGCTGAGATCAAGAACCAGAATTCCTCAAAAGTTTCATGGGAGTGGGTCAGCTAGATGAAGATCAAGAAGAGGTCTGTGGTCTCACTAATCTTCTTCGTCACGGCCTACCACTAACAGACCGAATATAAAGAAAACAAGAAAAAAGAGATCCAACTAATGAAGTCTATTTGAGAAGCTCCTTGAGCATTGAGAATCCTGTCCTGACACATCGCCCATTAAAAGGGCTAGGCCTCTATGGTCTTCATAGGGGAAGTAGTGAAAGAACCCCCAAAGTCCCAATAAAATCAGTGGAAACTCCCTCTGATCTCATAGTAAATAGGACATATGAAAATGAGGTGCTCCTCTCACTCAACCTCCAGCAGTGACACAACTAGGAAATTCGCTCTGAATACAAAATGTAATGATCTGTCTCAATTCACAAGCTGGTGAGAACACACTCTGAACTGGCCTAAATCTGGTTTGGTTACAACAAATCTAAGTTTTTCATAGATAGTATTGATATGGCAGCAAAGTAATAAGCACGGTGTCCTTTACATAAATAGTGTTGTAGAACTTTATTTCTATATAGTATAATACCACAATATATTACCCAAATAGTCAGCCACAACAGCTTCACAGAGAACACCAGAACCACCATTATGATTTTATTCAAAATGTAATTAAGAGAGATCTCAAATTGTACTTTTCTGACCCACGAGAACTTTAGAATGAATTGAGAAATTTTTAGTAACCGTCTGACAATGCATGTTCTAAAGATTCAAGACCTTAACAATATATATGTTTTCTTGCTTTTAAGTATCTATGCAAGAAGTTTGACACAGCCTCTGGAAAAATTCTTGAGCACCAAAAGTCCTTTGAAAGAGGAATTTTCCACCTTGATGCAAAACTCTTTCAACTGAGGTCAGATTAGCATTCGACAAAAGGCCCTTTGAACAAATGATGCGGTCTTTCCTTGGAAGTCTCGACCAGAACTTACAAGTTGTCAAGTGTTTATAATATTTTTTCCTTGTAGAATACTTTTTATATTTATGAGGACATATGGGCAGCCACACCCACAGAGGGTTTTGAACCGAGGTCTCCACATTACTACAAGCCCGATCATCTCATTGCTTGCCATTAGTCATGCTCTTATGGGCAATGTTTTTAATATTTATCAATGATCAAGTTCAATAAATGTGTGTCAACATTTCACGTATACACTTCATCATGTAAACTGAGCACTCATTAAAGATATACGGCAATCAGCTAAATTTTTTGGAGATTAATTTTTTTGCAGATTAAAGTTCAATAGGTAGATGTTGTTTGATATGTTCCAATTTATTACAACACATTATAACTTTACATAAAAATTCAATGAAAACAAGAAAGATTACATTTATGTGTATTTTGGCTCCAAGGGTGCAGCTTGGGATATGCTGCTGAATGGAACATGGATGATTGCAGTGGCCATGGCTTATGTGCAGCCTGGGGAGGATGATTTTGAGGATTCATTTTAACACTGGTATCCCCTTTGGATTGAGTTTCTAAAGGATGACATAGTTTACGTATATTTATCAAATCATGGACTTCAATTGATCAAAGGTAGGAAACAAAAGAAAGGTGAGATCAATGTGGCCAAACAACCATGCATGTGTTGAAGGTAATTTCACACAGAATCTACCATCTGAAATTTGTCTACAAGTTACTCAATGATTCTTTCACTTGCTTTTCTCACAACCATTTAATAAGGAGTCCTATAACATTTACATGTCTACATTTACAAGTATAGAATTTGTAAACAATATTCAAGATGCATCATATGAGTAAACCAGTTTAAACTTTACAGACAATAACATTTGCATCTTAAATGACTCAAGATGCATCCTAGATATCACTCATGCATAAAGACAAGATGAATAGCTCTGCCACATGTATGCATATCACAACAGATTTGAATAAGTTTCTTTGATAATTGTAGACAAACAATATCTCAGTTCTATTTTGAGAACTAGTTTTTGTGGCACATTATTAACATCTTTATCATTTTCAATCCCATACTTGTTCCTAATTTCAGCTTCCCTCTATCCAAGTCGAGGAGTGTCTAAAGTAAGTGCAATTGCTTTGAATCCAGCATTCTCTGCCTTTCTAACAAGTTGTGCAATCACATATCTATCCTTGTGGACATGCCATCACCAAACATGAACCTAAATTTAAATTGCATGTGTTATCACCTTAGAATACCCTATTTCCTAATAACAAAATGCACAATTTGACAACCTTGTTGTTGTCATACATAGGAAACTTTAGGGAGCATGGAAATGGATATAAAAAACCTACATATAGCTGGAAAAAGATAATGCCTGGTCCAGTGGAGTAAAAATCTTCAACACTTGATGTAGCACATGACGCAAGTGTCGAAGATACCATAGCATCTGGTTAGAAAATTGAAACATAATAAGAATTAATGCCAAAAGAATATATGAAAGATATACACGAGAACGCTTCTAACAAAGAGAATTGTATGTCCTTTTTCTATTCCATTAAATCAACTGAATAAACCAATCTTCCTAGCCATTGCTCAGACATGAAACATGGTAAAATCAGTGCAACAACACATAGTATTCATATGGATCTACCTAGATATCACTCATTCATAAAGACAAAAGATTAATATCTCTACCACATCCATGCATATCACAACATATTCAATAATTTTCTTTGATAATTGTAGACACACAATATCTCAGTTCTATTTTGAGAACTAGTTATGTGGCACTGGAGTCTCATAACTAGTTAGAATCAAAGCATCTGGTGCTAATTTAGGCATAAAATTCCAAATGTTGCCTTGAATGGCTTAGATGTACATTTAGAAAATAATAGTATTATGAAACAGGAAAAGCTATTGATTTTAATCTAGCCCGTCTTGTCCCTTTTATATATGAGCCAAGTCTATAACGATTTTCTACAAAACTTGCAAAAACTTGACAATAATCGGTACTTGAAATCATGGGACCTCACTGATCTTAAAGCACATATCACAAACAAAAGGTTGAATTTCAAACCATTCTTGTTCCAGCAGCTGATGTAGCTCTTGCTGTAGCCAACTCTCCTGTAAGCCAAGTTTTGGGCCAAGTCAGTATTGGGAAAATTTCTGTAATAAAATAAAATTCCAATAATCAAGTAAGATAGAGAATGCATACCGTCTGGATGAGTCATATTTTGCAGGGCTATTGAAGTAATGATAATAGGTATTGATATCTTAAATTCCAGCACAGTGGTTCTCATATCTATTTTTGAAACATCTACTAAGACGCAAGGTCAAAACCTGGTAAACAGAAATAAACAACCTGTGAAGTGTGAAGTGCAGTAATTCTATTCAACATAGATTGTTCAGTGCCATATTTAAGAATCCATAAATGTGATAGAAAGGGAATCGGTATTAAACCATTTAGGATATACTCACACAACCCTCTTCTCCTTTCCATTTATGTTTTATGGGAAATGTGCATCCTTTCCATTAATTTCCAGACTAGAAACATTCATCTCTGAAATATACAATAATGTCCAGACTGATTTATTATGCAGTGAAACAAAAGACATCAAGGGAATCATTTGGAGAATATGAAAAGTTCAGGGCTCAAGATTAACTCATGCCTATTTGAAATCCGCATTCTACCCACGGCTTGGGAATCTTGCAATGGCCAGACAGTTGATTATGATAATAACTAAATGTCGCACATGATGCATTTTATTTATTGAAAATACCACAAAAGAATACAGTCCGTGGTCTGCCATTTCTTTCTGCAGCTGATTTTTCTATACCCAACACAAAAAGGAAAACTGTTTCCAGCTACAAGACCCAATTCTCAATCAAAAGTTTGAGGATTTGACAAGAAAGACAACATTGACCTTTCAGGATTAAACCCTCCTAGCTTAGGTAAACGGTTCTGGTAATACAACCCTTTACAGCTTAGGTAATACAATTCCCAAGGATACTCATATTACAGCCCATACCATTGTCCAATATATTGAAAAAGAAATTATTTCCAATATTAAACAAGACAAATTCTTTAAGTTCTCCTTACAAAATTTCCAAATACCCATCACCGAAACAGAATTAATCAATAACCGGTCATCATAGAGGAGATTTATCAAATACCCATATTACAGAGATATATTTTTTCAATACCTGCACATCAAAAAAACAAGAATTTTCAACACCCATCTTATGGATGGTTAATCTTAAGATACCGTTTTAACCAAAAAAAACCCAAATTTTCAAATAAACTTCTCATTTAGAAGAAAATAATTTATACCCACCTTGGAATAAGCTCCAAAGAAGCATTTCAAGCCATCTATGCACATTTACAATCTTTTTCCTGCTGCTAATTGAGTACTTAACATCCTTCAAGCAGAACTCGTTGCTCTCAGCCTTTATGGAGTGTCAGTCCCAACCCAAAGATGCCCAATATCGCATCGATTCCCACCTTAAAAAATTCCAAAAGGACCAAATAAATTGTTCATAACCCCAAAACATGAATCGGCTCATGAGGTGAAGGAAAAGTAATTGAAAGTCATTCAATTTCTGAACCTCTCTATAGTCGGCATGACCAGATCCTGTTACTGAATTACACTCAAATTCCAAGTTATGTGAGAATAATTTTGGACCCAAACTTATTCTTAATTTAAATGAAACATAGACATAAAACAATGCATTATAAATTCTTTGAGGTGTATTCTTATGTACCCTTGTTTGTTGACTTTGATTCCTAATATTTTACACTCGGATGCCTTATAATATACTCATTGATCACTCGTTATAATAGGCCACAATGATCATTATATATGAGTGATAAGTCCAAAACTTTAATTAAAAGCCCAATGATAATGATATCCTTTGTTGTTGTATAAGATAAAATAAGTTTAAGTAACACCGAAGGACAATGACACATCCTTGAGAGGAGTATCACAAGCTACCTAAAAAGGGCTAAGTGAAGTTAGACTTTGACAAGTTTGCAAAAGACAATTTAAGAAAAGTAAGAAAAGGAATTATAAAGGATTGAGTGAAGTTGAATTTTGACAATGTTCGAGTTAGAAGGGATTATGAAATAGTGTTATTTTCAGCTTTATGGAATATTAGTAAGAAAATGAATAATTATATAACAATATTATTATGGATATGAACAAGTAGGTAGAAACAAAGATTTAAATAAATAAAGATAGGTTGAAATTTTAAGAAAATGAATATTGAAAAAAATATTTTAATTTAATATAAGATATTATTTTAGTTTGATATTATAGATTATTAATGAATTTAATTAATAAAAGAAGTATTTTAAGTTTAATAAACATTAAATATGACCACGTTAGAGGCTTGCTAAATAAAATAGTTGAGGTTATAAGCTAACAAAACTTGTTGTTAAACAAGGGGAGACGAACGAATGCCCATCGCTATGGTGACGCTATGGACTATGCGTCGCTATAGCAACGAGCATCGAGGACATTTTCATTTTTTCCAAAATTTTAAACTGTTTTTCCACGAAAAATTTGATTTTCACTTATTCGTGGCAAACTATCACGGGACTTTTGAACCATATGTAGTAGTCATTCTAGGGAAACATAGGTGTTTTTATGAGGCCATGGTTACTGGAATTCAATCCAACCACAATGTCATTCTCATCCATTCCATGGGTTGGATTACCGAATCTGATTGTCCATTTCTACGAGAGAGATTTTGAAGGAGGAAACTGCATTGGCAAATATCGTGGTCATGATAAAAGAAGGGTTCAAGAAGGCATGTTTACCTATGCTAGAATGTGTTGGAGATAGACCGAAGCAAGGGCTTGTCATAAATCACATGGAAAGGGTACAGAAGATGCAAAAATTGGATTAGGAAAATACAATATTCAGACATCGTTTGATGAGCTTGGTCACTTTGTGGAGAATTTAGTAAAATGTACAATTTCATTGTCAAATTTGTAATTTTTTGCATTGCCGGAGTGACAATTAAAAATGACCAAATAAATGACCAATTGTTATGTGGTCATGTTTAGTCTACATATCCCGTGACCAAATTTGGTCATTTATCTTGGTCATTTTTAGTTAGCTCACTTAAATTTATCAATTTTGGTCATTTATCCCTTGAAAAAACTAAGGTGACCAAAATTTTTGGTCTCCTGGTCACTAATCTCTCATTTTCCACTAGTTTCCTAATGGTATCAAGCCAGTAGAAAGTGGAGCCAATGCTACTTTGTTACAGATCAAGTGATGGAAATGCAGCAGGTCTCATTATGCCTGAGACTATAAGAACAAGACCAATGGGGTCTTGCATAACATACAAGAAGAACCAACCATCGAAGACATAGTGGGAACACCACGGATTTATGCAGAATTGGATGGACGATAGGAAGACCATTAAGCTACAATGGTTGAGATAGAAGGTAAGATCTTGGACACTTCTATTTCAATACTTATTGATCCTGGTGCTTGTCGGAGCTATGTTTCGCCTAAAATTGTTGATGTATGCAAAATATGAAAAGTAAAGGATGATAAACCTTGGTTGGTATAGTTAGCCACAGGTACAAAACAAAAAGTTTCAGAAATAGTTAAAGATTGCGAGGTAAACCTGAATCATTTTCCTATGAAAGTAAACCTGAACATCCTACCCTTAGGATCGTACGATATACTTATCGGCATGGATTGGTTGGAACAAAACCATGTCATGCTCAATTTATTACACAAGTTGATATTGTGTACTGATAGCCAAGGGAACCAAGTGAAGGTTCAAGGAATTCCAAAGAAAATTTTTGTAAGGAAAATATCTTCCTTACAAGCGAAGAAGTGCGTTAGAAAAGGATGCAAGTTGTTTGCAGTAAAAATCTGAGACATAGAGTCTGAAAGAGAACAACGCATAGAATACTTTCCTATTCTTGAAGAATTCAAGGATTTGTTTCCCAAGGAAATCCCAGGATTACCTCCAAAACGAGACCTAGACTTTTCCATTGAACTAACACCAACATCAATTCTGGCTTCCAAATCCCCTTACCGCATGAGTGCACCAAAATTGGTGGAACTCAAACTGTAGTTGCAGAAATTGATAGAGAAAGGGTATATCCAACCCAGTGTGTCCCATTGGGGAGCACTGATACTATTCGTAATGAAGAAAGATGGTACGATGCGAATGTGCATTAATTACCATTAGTTGAACAAAATGACTATCAAGAACCGATACCCACTCCCTAGGATCGATGACTTATTCGATTAGGTGGGAGGATCCAAAATATGTTCAGAGATTAATTGTGAGATCTGAGTACCATCAAGTATGGATTCATGATGAGGGTATTCACAAAACCACCTTTCGTACGTGGTATGGGCACTACGTGTTTGTAGTGATGCCATTCGGGTTAACCAATGCACCCACAAAATTTATGTGTATGATGAACAACATATTCAATAAATATATGGATAAGTTTATTTTGGTTTTTATAGAAGAAATCCTAGTTAATTCCAAGAATAAAGAGGAACGCGAAGAACATCTTCGCATAGTACTACGAGTGTTGAGAGAACACCAGCTTTACGCTAAGTTTAGTATATGTGATTTTTACAAACCACAAATACAGTACTTAGGTCACATTATCTCCGAGACAGGAATAGTTGTGGACCCGGAAAAGATCAGAGCCACAAAGGATTGGCCTACCCGTACTAGTGTCACTGCAATTAGGTCCTTTTTGGGATTAGCCGGATATTATCAAAAGTTCATTGAGAACTTCTCAAGAATCACTTGCCCCGCGACATCTTTGCAAAATAAAGATAATAAGTTCTTATGGACTACCAAGTGTGGAGAATTTTTTCAAAAGCTTAAATAGCTTTTGATGACCGCATCGATACTACGAATTGTGGATCATGATGGATATTTTGTTGTTTGCACAGATGCAAGAAAGGAAGGACTTGGAGGAGTCCTCTTGCAGAACGATCATGACATCCGTTATGAATCGCATAAGTTAAAAGAGAACAAGCAGAACTACCCCATGCACGATTTTGAGTTAGCGGCCATCATCCACGCTTTGAAGATGTGGAGGCACCACCTCATGGGAAGGAAGTTCCTTCTGAAGACACATAATATAAGTCTGAAATATTTATTCGATCAACTAGATCTGAATGCAAGGCAAGCTGGGTGGTTGGCTTTCCTTAGTGAGTACCATTTCGAGCTAAACCACATTAAGGGAAAAGAGAAAAAGGTTATCGATGCTTTGAGCTGATGAAATCATATGATATATGAGGTGACTTTGAGTCAAATCGATGCATGTTTGCATGAGAGGATGAGAATGACCAAAACGGTTGACCCTTTCTATGTAGAAATCCTCAAGAAATCCTGAGAGGACAGGTTGTTTTAACAACAAAAATAATACAAGGTAGACGAATCCGGACTGCTATGGTCCAAGGATAGATTGTACGTTCCAAAAGGAAGGGACATTCGGTCCAGCATCCTCACGAAATTTCATCGAGCACCCTACTCTGGGCACCCGGGATATCAAAAGATGATATCCTCTGTCAAGAGACACTTTATTTGGCCTATGTTAAAGGCCAACATTGCGATGTTTATCACGAAATGTTAGGAATGTCACCTAGTTAAAGGTGAGCATTAGCATCCTTCGAGATTGCTGCATCCGTTACCCATTCCATAATGGAAGTGGGAGGTCATTAGTATGGATTTTATCACTGGTCTACCGAAAAGTAAGAAGCAAAATGATTCTATTTGTTTAGTAATTCACAAGTTGTCAAAACCAACACACTTCATTCCTGTGAAGTCGACCTACAAGGCAATGAACATTGTTGATATCTTCTTGAAGGATATATTTAGATTGCATAAGATACCCAAGGCAATAATCTCAGACCGAGATGTTAAGTTTATAGGAAACTTTTGGAGATATTTGTTCTCCGGATTAGAGATGCAGTTGAAATTTAGCATTTCTTATAACCCACAGATAGAAAGAGTAAACCAGATTGTTGAGGACATGCTCAGGATGTATGTCATGAACAACCCCACTAAGTGGGAAGACTATTTGCATATTGCAGATTTTACGTATAACAATGGTTATCAGAATTCCGCCAAGATGAGTTCTCTTTGAGGTAATCTATGGATGGAAGTGTAGAACATTAATTACTTGGGATATCACGGTGGATTGGCTCATGTTAGGGCCTGATTTATTAATGGACTTGGAATAGCTGGTTACCAAGGTCCAGGTGAACCTTAAAGAAGCTCAAGACCACTAGAAACGTTACACAAATCGAAAAAAGAAAAGATAAAGACTTTCAAATAGGTGATCATGTCTACTTGAAATTAAAAGAAGAATGAAGCTCGTTGAGCTTGGGTAGGTGTGGTAAGTTAGCACCTAGATTTTGTAGACCTTTTGAAATATTGGCCAAGAAAGGGCTAGTGGCATATGAGCTAGTGTTACCCGTTTATGTAAGTGTCCATAATGTTTTCCATGCATCCTTGTTAAATACAAATGTTTATGATACTATACATGTAGTGTATTGGTCCTTCTTACAAGTGGAACATGAAGGGGAGTTTTCCACTGAGCCTATTCAAATATTGGACAAAAGAGAGGTGCACCTCAGGAAGCACACCATATTCCACTTGAAAGTGCAATGGAAGCACTTTGAGGCTGATGAGGCTACTTGGGAGAATGAAGCCACCATGAGAAAGGATTACCCTACCTTGTTTCATGATGTCATTCCGAGTCCCTAGAACACCAGGGACTGTGTTGTTCTAAGCAAGGAGGGATGTAATATCCTGAATTTTTGACCTAACACTTATAGGCATGATCCTATTGATTATGATGTTATCTTGATATTTTATTTTGATATATTAGGTCAAGGACCCCACTGCATATGAACATGATGATTTGTTTTATATATTGGGCGTAAGGTAATTATTGATGATATATATATGCTTGTTGTGTTGGGCATGGACACTAAAGCACATGATTAATGAGATGTTTTGTGTTGAGCGAGGAGCTCTGGAGCACATGTGTATTTAATGTTTTGTGTTGAGTGAGGAGCTCTATAGCACATGGGTAATTAATTTTTTGTGTTGAACGAGGAGCTATGGAGCACATACGTAAATAATATTTTGTGTTGAGCAAGAAGCTTTCGAGCACATGAGTACTTAAATTTGTGTTGAGTGAGAAGCTCTAGAACACATGAAAAGATAATTGGAAGTGTTGGGCATAAGGCTTGGAGCCTTCCATGTTGATGTTGAGCATAAGCTCTTGAGCATCAAATCCTTGGCCATTGTATCCCTAGGTGTATCGTACAAGTACATCCTAGCATTAGTGTTGAGCGAAAAGATCTGAAATTGACCTAAGTTTGTAACTCCCTGTTTAAGTGTAGAGTATGGGCTCTGGTAAGCACTAGGGGTTACTGAAAAGAATTTAACAACTTCTGAGTGAAAACGACTCAAGAAAAATATTGATCTCATCAAACTTGTTTATAAGTGATTAAATGAAATTTGAATTGTTTGTATTCTCATCAAGTACTGAAGAATTACCATGTTATACGAGGGAATCCAACATGCAAGGATAGTTAGAGTTGCCTAGCATAGTAGACCTAACCATCTACCTATTTGACCTTAATGAGGAAGTGTCATTAAGTCTAGGGATCATGGTGTATGATGCCCAAACACAAATGTTGACAAATTTTATATTATTATGTATTTTATACCTGGTATGTATAAATAATAAATATAGTAATAATATTAACGATGAAATAAAGAAAGGAAAGATCCATCCCTTATTATTTATTATTAAAAGATAATAGATAGTACAATACCTACAAAATTTCTAATTAGGAACTAGTTGAAAGTTCCTAAGTTAAAGTATAAAAAAATACCCCAAATTAATTAAAAAGGGTTAAATCAAGAAATCAAGGTTTCTTGATTTAACTATCCCTTAGACTGAAAATTCTGTCTAAAAAGTCTCAAGTCAAGGAAAGGCTTGGGGTTATGTTCTATCTTGTGGGAATCATTATTCTTCTTATTTGGCTCTCAAGTAAATTCTTTAAGAATAATTTTCTGGAAGGAGATAGAGAACTAATTTAGACCTGATATACCAAATAGGAAACCCTACCTTAGGAGCTCTAAGCTACTTGCATGTTGGAGTCCAGCTCGGGGGGATCCAAATTGAAACCATGAATGGTTCTAGGTCATGGTTGGGTGGGACGTGGGAGTTCCCAAGTCATTCGCTTATCTAAAACAGAGGTCAGATATGTCTATGAATTGTTAATGCTAGTTATTTGAGTGTGCAGGTTCATCCATTAAAGAAGCTTCAGATTACAGGTATGAGATCCTATATTGACTATTCTACTTTTCTAGAATAAAAGATGGTTGAATTAGGAAATGGTTCACATTATATGTTATAACCCTATGTGTTTTATTTCTATTTAAATCTTATAGGGTTTACCATTGAAATTATAACCCTAGGCTATACTTTACTTTTTTTGCTAGATTTATCCAGGGTTATTCATTAGTTTACTTCTGCAAATCTTAATTCAATTATAAATGTTTATGAAGGGTTTTGCACCCTAGCTTTATTCATTTATTACTTTTACTATCGAAAGTGTGTTAATTGAAAACTAAGTTTTATTTTAGATCTATTACCTATCTCTTCTTTGGCCTACATACTCTACTGAAATATTTCATTTGTTAGCAGAGCCATGTTTGAATAATTACCAATTCATATCTATGTTTCCTTTAAGACCTAGATTTAATTTGGTATCATCTACTTCTAATCACAAGAAAACTAACTAAGAATACTATTGGTATATAACCAGTAAACTATTGGAGAATATATATATATATATATATACACACACACACACACACCAACAATTATAAAATAGAATTATAAATCTAGCTATCAACACAATATTAAATCTAAGATAAAAATCAGAGAAGACCTTTCAAGGTCTATATAATTAAACAAACATTAAATAACAAACCATTTCCAATACAATAAACATTATTAAAAATTAAATAAACATAGTAAGCATCGAGACCATTCATTGGTCTACATTATAGTCCCATCTAATATCAACTCACATCCATCGTATAATAATTAAAC
This sequence comes from Pseudotsuga menziesii, assembly GCA_001517045.1. Classification (NCBI taxonomy): domain Eukaryota; kingdom Viridiplantae; phylum Streptophyta; class Pinopsida; order Pinales; family Pinaceae; genus Pseudotsuga; species Pseudotsuga menziesii. The sequence goes on from LPNX010134915.1 coordinate 192,254, forward strand.
AAAGAACATTACAATATAAACAATTAAAATAATGTAACTACATTAAGGTCGCAGGAACAAATCATGTAGATGACCTTTTCCATTTCGCTTACATAAACCACGATTCCCTTTGTATTAAAATATACATAAAACATTAATACACAAGAACCAATTTATAAAACTCATCACAATATTATAACATTCCAAGTAATTACAAGAAATGGCAGGAATCGAATCCTGTGGGTACTTAAGCCCAAATCGCAACCACCCATTTATTACAACTCGTTGTATCAACACCGACCAGGATTCAAATCCTTTAGAGTCATTCTAGATTTATCAAGGCCATGCTATACATAGAGTGTATGCAGGAGGTAAGATTAAAATAAATTCGCTACAGTGAGGTCATGACAACCTCATCCTTCTACACAGAGGCTGTAAACCAAAACAAAAATCATTACATAGAGCTCGTAAGACCTTTTATAATCTACATGCTGCATTTACATATCCATGGCTTATAAATAAACTACAGAATAAATATAAATAACTATCTTGCATTGTCAACAAATCCACCTACAACAATGATATCCATCCAAGGTTTGCACCCATGACTTCTCTATTTTCCACATTGCCCTTTACAAAAAAAAATGTAAAATCTAAATAGTCTACGATTTCACAGTTTACACAGCAAGAGCCTATGTCATCCATGGCATTTCCCCAAGCCATACGCTGTCAACTTTTCTATTTATCATAAATAAGCTAATAATGGAAACGATTCCACACAGTCCAACCACGAAGGAAAATACCACACAAAACCCAAGCTTGAATAACAAACAATGCAACATAGATTGCATACCCAAAATATTAAGTCTTAAATCAAGTATACACAGTCATCCGATGGTTGTGGCACCATTGCAAGCAATGGCTTTGCCACTATGTACATTTTTAAATCAAAACCCCGAAATCACCATTTACACACACAGCGTGTTAAAGGTCTCAAGTTTCGCCTTACGGATAAAAACCCTCTTTGCATTACTTTCCATTTCATTTAAATATAGACTCGAAGGAGAATGAAACTCCATAACCCAAACCCCAATCTCGACAAGTTAAAAACTAGGATTAAGGCCAAGAGGTGGCGAGTACGACTTGAATAGCAGGATTACCATATTGGTAATGTTGGACCATGGCTCACAATCACACTATGAGCCATACACCTTCTCGCCAAACCTATTAGCTGCAACCACAACAAAACAATGAGAATGAGAAGTACGATTACCCATAGTAGGGAACAAACCAACGAAAGCATAGAGAAACCAAATGATACCATACCTTCGATGCCCTGGAGGTATCCTTCACCCACTGCGCAGAGCCGAAACCAAACAACCAACAAACAGAGAAAATGACCAAAGTCCATCGTGATCCAAGCCCTAATCTTGGGCCTCCATGTACTCCAAGGCGCATTAATGGCACCATCCTGCTGACCATTATCCATGCTAAAACCCATATCTCTATAGTTTGTAAACGACACAATATCATTGCCACCTTTCCCATTTGCATAGTGTTAAAACCCCAATGTGTAACGTTTATACCATGGTATATAATTCACTACCCCAAAGTTTAATGCATGGTATAAGGCATTATATGCACTGCATACATTAGGCATTAAGCCTTTAAACCCTTGCTTATCATTTCCTTTAGGCCTAAGCACAAGACCATGGCATAATTATTATGCCATGGTATGTTGTTTGTTTTATCAAGTCAAAGATTTGGTCTTTGACCAAAGTTTGCAAAACTGCGAAGAATAATAAAATGTAGGTTAATAGTTCTAATAAAATAAACATAAAAACTAAGTAGGTTAATATATGAACAGTGATCAATAACTCATAATGAATAATAAGCGTCACTTAGATAAGCAGTCTAGGTCTTAAAAGGAATGATAGTGGTAATTACCTTGTGACTAAACCAAGTATGTACGAAGCAATAATAACGATCAGTAGGTGTCACTAGCTGCGAGTGTAAGTATACATGCACGTAAACAAGTTAAGACTGCCTTAGTTCAAACTGAACTAAGTAAGCCTGCTAGACAAGTAGAAACTTTACCTCTTAGTTAGTCACATGGGAGAACTAGTACCGCCACTCCACACACTTTAGTTCCAAAAACAAAGTTAAGTTAGAACCATGTAAATAACAAGTAAAACTATGCAGAAATGAATGAAGTATATAATCAAGGAATTACACATACAGTACAATATAAACACATAAGGGATGAGAACTAAGAACGAGTTGGTGAACTTTTAGGATAATACCTTGGAAGATGAAAAGAAAAGGCTACACAATTTTATTGCAAAAGTAGGACATGGTGCTCAAAATTCAAGATATATTTTAACATTGTTGGTCACGAAAGATCAAAAGAGTAAAGATTTGGAGAACTTGAATTATACTCAAGATTACCTATATACTCTCCAAGTAATGAAATAATACCATAAGCTTCAATATGAGCTACAAATTCTGAGAAAGGAAAATTCTTCTATGATTTCCACCAAATAAGTTAATTAAAAAAGGATAAAGGAGTTGCAGAGGCCATAGTTAGAAGTAAAAGAGATAAGGAACGACCTAAAGGAGGAAAATAGTTAGTTATACTTCTATAAATTTAAATTGATTTAAAAAAATAAGAAACAAGAAGTATCTTGTGCCGTTATCCAAAACACCATCCTTGATGAATAATTAATAGACCTTAGGAAAAAATTGGAGTACAGAGAGAAAGATACAAATAGTTTGAAGTCCTATGGATCCAATTGTATGTTAAAGATCATTATAATGGAAAAGATAGTTGATGAGAAGAATGAGAGACTATAAAGGCACACAAAATTAGACTAGATAAAGTAAGGTACGTTATCCATAACCTTAATAAATATGTAGCATTACTCAATGTGTAGATAAAGGATTGGGAATCAAAGAATGCAAAGTTTTTTTCATAGGACTACATGGTAGAAAATCTACAAAGAATTAATCAATTCCCATGGAAATGTATTTTCATACAGCTCGCTAAAATTTGAGCTGATATACAATTTAATCTGAGTAATATAGAGTGTATGTGGATGCGGTTGATTACTTGAATATGAACAAATATCACATTAAAAACAAATGTTAGGTGGATAGGATGGCCAAAATTGTAATCAACACATTAACCCTAGAAAAATTACCATCCAATAAAATATATGAAAGAACAGAATTTATAATGAATATGGAAAATTGCATGAATAGAGTTAATTTGATGACAGCATTGGAAGCGATGTTGAATGATTCTTTCGTGTTGATCTATCATTTTTCGAAGATGATGACTACCGTGAAAGATAATGGTATTCCCCCTCCTTGGAATGATAAATTCAAAATGTTCCCAAAAAATATGTATGATCCATACACCTAATGCCAAATGAGAAGTCTAACCTTGGTTTCTCTAAGGGAAAATCCACCCACAAGATGTGAGATGTATGACGAGCTACGAACTTCCGTGGATACTATGGGGCTATTAAGAATTAAGTTGATGTTTTGGATAATCTTGACTAAATGCCTCAATATGAATTGGATAAATCATCTATGCTCTTAAAAGATAGATCAAGTCCGCCTAAGAATACTTTGAAAGTGCATGCACTACAAAAGTTTGTGGCAAAACGATAGCCATAGTTGTAAGAAGTCGGAGGGAAGTTATAGGCATTTCTAGCTAAGGAGTTAGGATGTACCTCTAATTCCCCTAAAAATATATATGTGGGAGAAAAAGAAAATAGTGGCAAAAGTGACAAAATACGGTTGCAACTTAAGATTGTGGGTGACCTGTCACGAGATATAGTTATGCTGCATCAATAAGGACTACGTATTCTGACTATTCCAGTAAATATTTGTAACAAAAAATAAGGGCATATTCAACATAGAATGACATATAAAACTTCATCTCAACGAAGCACAAAAGGAGATTCATTCATTTTTCTAAAAAAAATCAAAGCCAAGAATAGTAGCCCGTATATGTCACATTAGTGATATTCTCTCTCTCTCTAGATTCTCAAATGGTTGAAAGTGCAATTTTTCTGATAGATAATAGGAATGTTGTAGATATGAACTAATCCCCCATTGTATTCTATTGTATAAAATAAATAGAGATAATTGTAAGGGTAACCATGGACGAAGAAAAGCATGCCACTAGGGTTTTTGACGTAAAATATGTTTTTTAATTCATGTATGAAATTGTTGTTGTTTGATTATACATGGACTGAGTAAAGCATTACATTGGTTGTTAAATTTAACAATATTTTATGCACATATTAAAGTCTTTTGAAGCATCAAGTCAAGTCTCTATTTGATGGCCTACAGTTATATAGATCATACATTTTTTTGTGTATGTAATTTTGAATAGTAGTTAATATGTATAGCAATGGGAAGTTAAAACCTACTTTATGAAGTGAGTGCATATTATGTTGTTTTCCATCATTTTTCAAGAGATGGTTATGATTATGGAATCCTATGTGCAACACTTATTTTCAGTTTTAAAGCTTGTAGGTTATTTGGGCCTCCTTTATTTTCCCTTTTTTTATGGCTGGAATTTTCTCTGAAGCATCTTCGATATCAGTAATAAATCCAGTCAATTTTTAAATGGATATATGAATTATACCTAGGGTAACAAAAAATGAGCTCTACATGCTTTTGTTGAAGGGTTCCATCCGTTTGTTAGAGGAATAAATTCCTCACCTAAATTGGGATAGAGATGGTGCTATATGCATATCCATCATTCGTATTTGAATCTTAGCCAAAGCCATTTATTTTGAAATTGAAATCCTTAGATGGCATAACTATAGAAGAGGATCTCAGTTTTTAGTTTGAGTGTAACCTAATGAATAGTATAGGTGATTTACAAATTTCTTGTATCATTTGAAGAACTTGGCCCAAATCAAGTGCAAATTGAAAAATCATGTTCTTATTGAAGAAGACTTCTAGAATTCCTTCTCATTCTATGAATCTACCACCTTTGATCCTATAGCTCACCAATTTTTATAGCAAATCATCAACATGTTTCCTCAATTAAAAGAAATGAGTTTCCAAAAACCACCATTCAAGCACTTCAAAGTGATTGGATCCATTAGAGAAAATTTGAGGTCTAAAATGGTTCTCCTAGGGAAAATAATAAAATAATAGTTATAATAATAAAATAAAATTTATGATATTTTGAGGAAGATAGAAAACATTATTGTTTCCTTTTCATTTTGAACAGATCTTCATGTCATTTTACTTAAAATTCAAGAAAGAGAACCCATTGGTTCCCACTAGAAATTTGAGCAAAACCACAGGGAGATAAGTTAAATATAAGAATTTAAAAGGTAGGTTTTCTATGGCCAATATGCCAATTAAACCATTATGGTTGACTCTTTTCTTGAAATTATATTTTTTCTTGAACTAATGACTCGTTTTCTTATGGGGTAGCTCATATTATTATGCAACCAATTTTAGACCCCGAATTTTTTCTAATGTCATGAATGGGGTCGCTTTTACTTAAAAAATGGAGTTCACAAAGGTTTGCAGTGAACTTCACAAAGTGCTCCATTGAGAAGAAGTTCACACTATTGAGAACTACTTTGAGAGTGAAGGCATCTTTTGAGTAATATTTGTAAATATTTGTCTTCAAAATCACTTTTATTGAAGGGGTTCCAATATTATTTTTCCTTTTTGCCTAGCTTTCAAATATATATATTTTTTTCGTTCATGGGTACCTAATATGGATACAAATTGTCGAGACTCATTTTTATTTTTATTTTTTTCACTTAGTTAGGATTGTGGGGGGTGTTAGAGAAATAACCATTGACCTAGCCACTTAGACCTTCAATTGATGACTTTAGTGGGATAAACCCCATCAAATTTAACCACCTCATTCAACTTGTCCTCAACCTTAATTTCGATGCCAATAATTGGGGGTGCATTTCTTTATTTTGGGGGGAATTCACTTATTTTAGGAAGTGTTCCTTAATTATAGGAGTAACTATGCATGGGAATTCTTTAGTATTATATGTGCTTCAGTAACCTAGGTTCTAACTAACCCTAATAACCCTCAGTGTTGAGGTTCAATCATTTTAGGGATTTGTATGCACACATAGACAATTGCTTCCACATTTTCCAATCATAACTAGTTATCATCGAGGCTTGGGTCAATTAAACTTAGTTTAAGTAAGTGTGCATGGATAATTGAAGGCCTCTTTCACTAGCTAAGCCTTACTAGTCTCCAACCATTGCATGAGGATTTCGAATAGCCTCCTAACATAATTCAAATTTCTTTGCGATATATTTTTTCCACCAACACTCATTATAGTTAATGAAATACATCATTATTTTCTTCTTGTATGGTTCTATATTTTTTTAATGGTCTATGATATCTCATGTATTACATGATTAGTTTATTTTTTATTTTAATTTAACAATATATCTATTTATTTTAGGTGCCTAGATCTATATCCTCATGATCTTTTAGTTTCAGGTTTGCGATAAGGTCTTCCATTTACAGAAAGAGAACCCAACAAATCACCATTTGAATCTCCACCAACTAATGTATGTGCCTTACACCATCAACAAGGTTGTGGATGATAACAATTTTGAGTTAAGTATTTTCCCTTTCCACTACTTTCCCCCTATCTTTAATGTGGAGTTATTTTGGCAATATTTTCCACCGACTTTGGACACATCATAGGTATCTAATCATTTGGAACCCAAAGAAATCAATCCTAACTACATTAAGAAGGATACGTTTGATCAAATCATGGACACTACGATTAAGGGAACTTGTCAGTAGAAGATCAAGTAATATAAGGTTCTCAAAGTAGGGAAGCTTCTTCGCCAATGATAGTGGATCACCAAGAGTCATATTCAACAAAATTTCATACATCTTATGTAGGAACTTGACGCAATGGGGGCATTTTTTCCCCAAGTGGGGAGGACTAATGCAGGTCTATATTCATTCCCACCCACTGGTTTGACCAAGTTACAATGGTTATCCATCTTCTTGATTGTGTTTTTTCACCCTATGTCTAACATTTTGAATCACAAAGTTAAAATTTCACCATTATTTGTATTAATTATTTAGGATAATATTGATTTATCGTAAATCATGACTAGGATATTTGGCTAAGATTTCCTACGATAATCACCATGCAACCTGTTATGATCTAGAGTAAATATCTCCATGAGATGGAATCAACCATTGTACTTTATATGGGTGGTATTGGTGTGAATACATTTAAGTTGGATAATGAGCCTTTTTCGTCCCTTTGTTTCCCATGCATGTTTTAATTTTTTTACATTTTTTTGGGTCCCAAACTTCTATGTCTACTTTGAGGACCCAAAAAGGTTTTTTGTCCAATTGGGGGGGCAAGGGTTGTGATGGCATTCCATTTTTGTCTTCAAATGTTGTAATTCTTGCTTATTTATTTGCAACGAGATATCGAGCATCCTAAACAAATATCTTATGTAAAACATTATTCCCTTAAGAATTTGATGTATCAACTAGCCATACTAAAGACCATAAATCCTTTTGGTGCTTCGTCTCCAAGGGTTAGTTTTTGAATCCATAGTTCTACACATCTCTCTGCACAAGCAAGCTCCCACCATCTAAGCTAGTTTGTATTTATTTGCAAATTATAATGGTTTTCAACTCCATTCATTAATAGAATTTGAGTTTTACTATCTTTCCTTGCATTCTAAAAATAATTGTATGTATGTTTCCATTTTATATTGTTTCCTTCATTTCCTTCTACAAATAATATAGATTGAACAAACAATTGATAATCATAAAGAAAACATATACGAGAAACTTAAATTCCTTCATCCTATGATGCTAATTTCAAATAAAAACTTTGACCTATGTCTCTAAAACTTAAGTCCCTAATGTCATAAACCAAATTACACCCTTTGAGAGCCAGTTATGAACCCACGTGACAGCTACAACATAAAACCAACATTTTTGACTATTTCTTACATGATTACACGGAATACTACATGAGTCCCAATAACTATTCATTTCCCTCTCGCCATCTCACATACCATACCTTCATGAATTAACCAAAATTCCACCTTCCACATACAAAAACCTGTCATCGCTTAAAATTCCCCATGACACTATAACTTGAGCATGTGGGGGAAAGAGCGAGTATGGATGTCTTATCACTCCACCACCAGCACTTCAAAATTGACATTGCAACAACTTAATATTCTATCTCATGTCGAACAAGGAATGTATGTAAAACTATCTGATAGCATGGACTTCTCCCACCTGTTTCTCCATTATTGCGCGTTCTCTTAATCTTGTGGAACTACAAGAATTGTTAACAAATTCTTTATTGAGGCTCCTTACAACATGGAAGAACTAACTTTATTACATTGAAATATCTCCTTCTTAACTCTTGTGATAATTATAGCTATCCCATTTTCATTCAGAGCTTGGGCATTCTTTAGGAACTCAATAGTGATAGAGGACTCTCTAATGGAAATTGTAGATCTCAGAATAGAAGGATTTGTTGTCTTAATTCTCAAAAAAATAGAATAAGTCTATGCTTAGTTACTTGTGGTTGTGCATAGTCCCCATACATAGCGTTGTTCTCGAGTTTCCCAAAGATCATAAATGATCCCTCCTTTCCATAATATAGCGCAAGTGTTAGTTGATATCACTAATAAACTAAAATGAGAAAAAAATTGAGATCTAACTCGTTAATTCCATCATCTTTACATGAGGAATCCTAAGGAGTGAGCTAGCTGTGGAGCAAACCTCCCTCCATCGGACGGAGGAGGAGCAAAGTCAACGCTAACTTTGCTCCTCCTCCGTCCGATGAGGGAGGATTGCTCCATAGCTAGCTTACTCCGAATCCTAATAGTACAGTATGACTGGCTTTGTCATGACAGTTGATAGGTAATATGAAACAACCATTGTTGAATTCCTCCCTTTGACATGTCAATATTTGTGCTCACACTTGTGAATTTGTATAAGTGCACACAATGACAACTCGATGAGACATATGTCCAAGATTAATTTCGGGAAATATATACCCTACTTACCACTACTTAACCAAAAAATGATCATTTTGTATTATAGTAATGAACCTTTCATAATATTAAAACTAAGTGCATTAGCCTCAACAATAATAAAATAAGCATATATCAACTATCACTTTAAATCAAAATAAATGTTTAAAACTAATTTTTGTTTTTGATATTTATAAGGTTCCAAAAGATATAATGAATTTATACCAATTCATTACAATAATAACTACTATGCATTATAGAGACTCCATAAGGTCCACATAAAAGTTGGCTATACATGTTATCCTATAAGATGCCATGTCCACTTTTAAACTTAAATATAATTGCTTTGTATTATGTTAATAAATTTTGATAGTGCACATCCTACATATTGTATTAAAGTTTCTCCATGCATGTAGGAGAGTTTTTATGGTACAAATTACATAAAGAAAATTTGATACAATGTCTCATCATTGTGAAACCATATAATCAAATCTTAAAATAATAAAACAAAGGTAATCAATGTTAACTTGGTCTCAGGGGACGTTAACCATCATCATCATTTTCAAATATATATATATATATATATATATATATATATATATATATATATAATTTTTTATATAAAAAAAATAAACAAATTAAAAAAAATTATGAAAAAAAATCCACAAAACAATAAAATTGTACTCACATACCATATGGGGTCGACGAAACACCCATCCATCGAATAAATCTTGATGGCGATGTTGTATAAGAATCTATTTAAAGCATAAACCATGTCGAAATATTATAAGTGATGTACAGCGAAATATTTTAAGTGATTTCACAGACGACTTTGTCCTCAAGCAACGGTATTCAATACACGTCTCGACGAGGAAAGGAAAACATATACAGTGAAGATACAACGTTGCTTCGAAGAAGGTAACGAAGATACAACGTTGCTTCTCAAGTCTGTTCCTATATACAGTACAGCGACGATGTCTACCAAACAAGGTAACGATTTCGCCTACCTTTTACCGTTTTATATTCTTTCAGCGATTTTTAGGGTTTAACCAAGGTTAAGTGACAGTAAATTTACAGCAATCATCTCTCTTTCCATTCATTTAAACTATCAACATACTAAGAATGGACCTTCTTAAACCACATGGCTTGTTTTAATGTGAATAAGTATTTAATGTTGCAATTATACTGTGAATAAGTATTTAAGTGTATTTTGAAATATTAAAGTGAAAATTAAGTATTATTTGCTTTGTGTTTTTAAGTATTTGAGATTAAAAATATAATGTGAAATTGTTTGCTTTGTTGAAAATGGACATTTTGAGTGTTCTGAAATATTAAAGTGAAAGTTAAATATTATTTGCTTTGTGTTTTTAAGTATTTCAGGTTAAAAATATAATGTGAAATTGTTTGCTTTGTTAAAAATGGACATTTTGCATCACATACTTAGATGTTGAAGTGAATGAATATTTAATGTTACAAATATAATGTGAAAGTTATTAGGATTGACAAATAAAACTTATTTGTGTTTTAATTGAATAAACATTGAAGGTGGGATATTAGACATAGAGTTAATCTTGGAGTTTTATAAGTATTATTTTAAGGTTAATGGAGTTAATCTTAGGATACCATAAGTATTATTTTAAGGTTGATAGGATAGCTTGAATTGTTAGACTTATTAGTATTTTGTGTTATAATTTTTTTTAAGTTGCCATGTGATAATTTATTTTAAGATTGTTTGCATGAATTGTCATACTTATTTTTATGATGTCATAATTATTTTTTAAGGTTTAATTTTATATAAAACCTATGGACTTTGTTTTGAAATTACATAAATGTTGGATAGCTTTGTAAGGTTATGTCTGCAATACAACCATGGCATTCTCATCTCCATTGAAGGGTGTCAGATCTTTATAATTGTTGACTGCAGAATTTGGCAATAATATACTTTGAAATGAAGGAGTGTGCTCACATTATAAGATTTGGAACATTAGAATTCTTTATAATTGTTGGCTGCATAATTTGGCAATAATATACATTGAAATGAAGGAGTGTGCTCATATTATAAAAGAATTTTTGTAGTTGTGTATGAATAAACATATTATTCTTTTTTTTTAAATCTAGGTTCTGATTCTGAACCTTCACAAACCATTAATATAACATAAAATTAAGACGCAGATTAGTCTTTTTCCCTATGGAAACTGTTTTGGCATATTAAAAAAATTCAGTCACTTTGAATGAGTTGGCTGCATGAAGGTTGTAGATTGCTCTTAAATCCTCTTCTATGTTTTATGATACAACAATGTACAGTCTATTTATTTTGATGAGAAACATGGCAAGAACACCCACTTATTATTTTATATAAAAATATGTTTATTTTTATTTTTATTTATATGATATAATAAATTATAAAAAATATTTAATTTCTAATATATATTAATTATAAAAAATAATTTTAATTAATATATATTAATATTATTAAAAAATAATAATAAATTATTTTAAATTAAATTAATTGATTTTTTTAAATATCAATATATTTTTAATTTAAATAAACAATTATTAATATTTTAATTAACCTCACGATAATAAACGTAATAATTTCAAGTTAAAACGACACAATTCTCTTAAAGAAGGCCTTTTGATATATTAATTTCAACATATAGTCGCAAAGGCCATGCACCATCTTTTTTTGGTTTCAAGCTTATATAAATGAAATTTACCAATGTAATTTCCAATTTTTGTCAATATATTTAGAGGATAGAATTCAAAGGAGAAGTTTGGATCCTTACCCACAATAAAGATTTTGTTAAATAATTTATAGTGTAGTTAAAGGTAGGTACCAATACTTCATGCAAAGAAACCCAATTATATTGATCCATGAATCTAGGCCAAAATTCAGCAAATTGGCAAAGAAGACTATACATTTCATAGAAAAGAGATTTGTATTTGATTGACTTACCCATAAAGGTAGTTGTCCAACAGAGGCATCCTTATCCAAATAAATGTTTCCATGAGTATGTTGGGTAAACCATGTAGGATTGAAGATGAAACATAATCGTTAAATGGCATATTTGAACTATAATAATCACATAATGGATACAAGAAATATGGGATAGATTTGGGTTCAAAGGCATAAACCCTTAGTTGGGAAAGTTGGATCTAAGAGAGATTTGATCCATCCTCTCTCCTCCTGCAAACCTCTTTGAGTGCAATACCTGAGAAGAGGTTTGCACCTCAAGAGATTTAATCCCTTTCGACGCTTGATAGAGTCTAGGATTTGGATCTAGGCCGGTTAATGTTGCAATTATAGTTTGAAACTTGTGAACACTATTTAGTCTACTTACTTACAAAGTGTCTTCTTAAATATTAAAGTGAATAAGTATTTGAAGTTAAAAATATGATGTGAAATTGTTTGCTTTGTTGAAAATGGACATTTTGCATCACATACTTTTATGTTGAAGTGAATGAATATTTAATGTTACAAATATAATGTGAAATTTATTAGGGTTGGAAAAATAAAACTTATTTTTGGTTTAATTGAATAAACATTGAAGGTGAGATATTAGACATGGAGTTAATCTTGGGATGTCATAAGTATTATTTTATGGTTGATAGGATGACTTGAATTGTTAAACTTATTAGTATTCTGTGTTATAATTTTTTTTAAGTTGCCATGTAATAATTATTTTTTTTAAGTTGCCAAGTAAGTATTATTTTTTTTAAGATTGTTTGCATGACATGAATTGCCATACTTACTATTGTGATGTCATAATTATTTTCTAAGGTTGAATGTATATAAAACATCTAGACTTTGTTTTAAAATTACATAAATTTGGATAGATTAATTTTTTTTCCTAATAATACCACTATATAGAAATATATGTTATTAATCTAAGAAGCAAAGTGGTATTTCATTGTATTTCATTTCTTTATACCTTGAAAAAAATTGTAGTTAACTTACTGTAAACAAAATCAAACTTCCAATAACAAAGTTATACAATATTGTTGCATCAATGTCATTAACATCATATATATATATATATATATATAAACCGATTGTTGAACACAATTCCTTCCTTTCATGCTCGTTAAAGTATTTGAAAATGCGTGAATGTGGTGTCTTTTATCTCGTTTTTCCGACAATGTAGACTAACTAAAGAAAAATGTGGTATCGTTTATACCTTCTAGCTAGGAATATTTCTCTTTGTATTCTTTTATGTTTTTTTGCACATTAGGACCATAATTTATGAAAAAGATCACTTATGGTATCTATTTAAGCGCTTTTCCATCCCTCTCATAAAGAGAACATCGCCAAGAAAACTTGGTTTCGTTAGTGCTCACAAAATTATTTGAATGACCGTTCAATCAGTATAGGTTTGGCCTTTTTCGACCTGGTTGGACTACCTACGAAAAATAACTCTATGTTCCCCTCTCGGCTAGGACAGTTTTGATTTCTATACTTTTATACTTTTTGGGAATTAGAATACTATGGTATGAAAAAGGGATCCCATTGGAGCCTTCCTTACGTTTTCAGACTCTGTAAACATAAAAACACCATCGATCATTTACTGTCTTGGGCACGTCAAAAACACATGAGAGGGTATCATACTGAACATACTTCTATTCCTTCTTTGTGCTCCATAAAATATACAGAAGGCCCAAACAATGTTTTTTGGTGCTGACATATTGCATATAGTCTCCCATTATGGCATCTCTCCCCCATTGGGTCACCTTTGTTCAAATTGATTTGCGTTGAGTCTCCCTTGAATCTCATCGATATCATGTATCCAATTACTTCCCCAAGTATCCCCCATTAAATTCATCTCTTCGGTTCCACAACTATGATTCCGTCCCCATGAGTCCATTCCCTCTATTTCCAGGCCTGTTGTGTCATTATATTATGAACAAAGGAAGTTTGATTCCCCTGTAATCCCCTGCCCATATTTCCCATTTAGTGTCTCAATCCCATTATTATTTCATTTCTGCAGTTGTTCCCATCGTTCTTTTATTAAGAAAACATCATTTCCTTGCTAGTTGCAAGTCTCCCTCTCTCGATGTCAACACATATCTTCCAGAGGATAGTCTGAAAGGTCCCTATATTGTGGTTTCATCCACCTCATTCATGAGTTCATTGGACCACTTGAAAGGAATGCTTAGTTCCTTTTCAGTTGGTTGTGTCTCACATTCTAGATTTTAGCTACATTATCACACCATTGAAATTCATACAATGTATTGGGTCCTTCATTATTTGGTTGAAGACCTCACTTGTCACCCGAATCGAGCACATTAGCGATTCTATTTGGGACCCATAGAGTTTCATGCTCCTTGTGATATCTCGAATGTGTTGGAAATAGTGTTCAAAAGTCTCTCAATATCATGCTTCCATATATATTCAGTATCAAATGTCATTTATTGTACCTCAGAGATTCTGGATCTCATTTATTGAGCCCATACCTTTCTGTACACCTTCAAATTCAATAGAGAATTAGTTCGTGTGATATTGAATTCCAAGAGTGCCTTTTTTTCTATGTACCGATAATTATGATATGTATTTGTATTTAGCCTCCCATTGAGGCCACCATTATGTACTTCAAGTTGTATATATTGATCGACTCCCATTGTTTGATCCTCAATCCCCCTTTGTATATTGAGACATTGATAAGAGCATGGGTATTCTCGCCTCATCCATATATGTGTGTGAGATTCTATATACCTCATTGAATTTTTAGAAGTAATACAATTCCAAAGACACTGTAGTTTAAATGAGGAGACTCCAGTCCTCCATTGTCCTCTCAGGTTTTTCTACCATTGTCATTGTTTCTCCCTTGATCATATGATGTTTGTCAGCCATAGGATGAGCTCCTGGCCTCACACAACATGGGACAATTTGTTAACACAAAAAAAATGTCCACATAGCTTTCTATGGTCCAAACCATAATTATACATCATAATCCCACCATTTTTACCTTCACAATTAAATTCCACTCAAATTGGTCCAAAACATCATTATTCCTTCCCTCATAAATATAGGGAAGATGAGAATTTATTGCAACACAACCCCATTCTCCCAAAACGGACCAGAAAAACCTAAAATGAGAATGGGTCAAAAACTATGGACAAATACTGTGCACTACGAAAAACCATGGGCAAGAAAATATTGGCTCACCCTATAAATACATTGTGAAGGTATCCCCAAAACAACTTTTGAACCTTTCCTTTGATAACTTTTATCTCCAGAACTTTTATAGTTCTCTCGTTTTTTCCACACCTTTCCATATTTATGTTGTGTTTAATCCACACACAAAATGATCCATACTCCCTTTGACAACCATTGACTGAGAGAATCAGAGAACACGATTGTCGGATCCATTGGATCATATCCTCAAATGTCTATTGTAGTGGCCCAATTCATAAAAGTTATGTTGCATTTATTTATTAGTTACAAGTGTTGGACACACTACGCACACTAGGGGGGGGGGTGAATAGTCTATATAGCTTTTACTACTTTTTCAATGTTGAAAATCATGAGCAACTCATTCAAGATTATGTAGAGTATGATGTTATCATTATATCAACAATTATATCTCATCATCATATAAGAAGCATAAAAATACATAGTACTGAACATTTGTAGGTGGAAACCCAAGTTCTAGGGGAAAAACCAGAGAATCCTTATAATAATAGTTTTCTAACAACAATTGGAAGGAGGAAACAATCCCCTTATTACAAATGACTTCAATTATTCATCTACAATAGGAAGGAGGCTACAACCCCCTTTCCTTGCCCCATCTTATGACCCTGATATGAATACAGAAACTGTTGAACCATGATCACACTAATATTGTGGACCTTCTAATAAACACTTGTACTACACTAAACAATATGTAACACACTACATAACCATTTCCACTACTAACCACTTCTGATCATCTAATAACTACTCATGAACTAGTCAATGTCCACTGTATCACATAACTCATCATTATGTACAATCAACTTGTCCAATCAAGTTGTACCAATCAATACTATGATCACATCAACCGACTCAATCAATCTAATTCTAACCAACTGGACACCAAACGTAGTCCACCTGAGTCAAACTAACCGCTCATACAACTCCGTTAGTCTAACTGAGACCAACTGCACATAAGGAAACGTGTGCCAATCCTACTCAATTGAACCAACTTGTACCAAGATTCTTGTGTGCTTCTTCCAAACCAATCATATACTTGTGTTAATATAATCAAGTGCTCTGACAGTCAACCAACCCTTCTTACATGGCTTTGTTCATCAAGTAAAATACACATTGGGCCATTGGGACCATGATTTATGAAAAACCTCACTTATGGGATATATTTAAGTTATTTTCCATCCCTCTCATAAAGAAAATATACCTGATAAAACTTTGTTTCATTCATGCTCAAAACATTATTTGAATGATTGTTCAATAGGTATAGGTTTATCCTTTTTTGACCTGGGTAAACAGTATGGATAGCTTTTGTTACTTTTTCAATGTTAACAATCATCAACATATCATTCAATATTATGTAGGGTTCATTGTTATAGTTATATCAACAATTATATGTAATCATCGTATACCATCATATCATCATCACATAAGAAGCATACAAATATACAATACACAATATTTGTTATATTTTTATCAATTTAGACAGCATTATCATAGGATCTTATCTTAGAGAATAACATGCTCAACAATCAACCACAAGAAACAATAGACACAAATATTTTCCTTTGGGAAACCATAAAGGAGAAAACCCTGCAACTTCCTCAGAGATAGAATAAGCACCAATGGCAGCAGTAAAACCCAAAGAAAGTAAGAAGATCTCTGACAATTGTTCTCTCTCTTATCCCAGCTCCTTCTCTCTCACTTATGCGCTACAGCTAAGTGTGAGTGAGTGTGTGATAAATAGAGAGGACCACTCTCTATTTATACTAATTCTCGACTTGACAATAACTTACCAAGGCCAAGTTCTCTAGGAGATTCTAATAACCCTAGTGCCCCAAAACTGTGGGGACTTTAACCCTTGAACAATAAGGAGGGTTACCCTCTATGACTTTACATGACTTATTTACATTATTGATTCTCTTGATAAGAACATCGGGGTATGAAATGACTCAATTAAATTACATATACTTCCCGATAGGAACATCGAGGTACAATACATAAGATATACAAGTGAATACATTTCGAAGTTACAAATACATCAACACTCCCTCTTAACTAGGAAGGTATTCTCTTGACACAATTCATCAGCATAAGTCTTCTTCTCTGTATCAAGTCTGGATCATCATCAATGTTGCATCATCATTGGATCATCATCAAAGATGGATCATCACTGGATCATCATCAAAGATAGATCATCACTACATCATAGAAACTAGATCATCATCAACATCACTACTTCTGCCATCTCGATCAACTGGTGCTATCTCTCAATTCTTCTCATCATAGGAATTTCTATAGAGCCAACCCTTTTTCATTCTAGTTATAGGCCTAGACTCCATGTAGGTATTCATCTTCTTCAACACTTATATCTGACCATGGGAGGAACAAATCAAACAACCATGTCAGAAAGGCGCGCCCAACACTTACATCTAACCATGTGAGGAACACATCCAAAAACCATGTCGGAAAGGCATGCCCATCACTCACATCTAACCATGGGAGGAACACATCCAACAACCATGTCAGAAAGGCCCAGCACTCACATCTGACCATGGTAGGAACACATCCAACAACCATGTTAGAAAAGCTTCAGTACTTATATCTTACCATGGGAGGAACACATCCAATGACCATGTAAGAAAGTCTCAACACTTATATCTTACCATGGGAGGAACACATCCAACAACCATGTAAGAAGGGATCTGCACTTACTTCTGACCATGGGAGGAACACATCCAACAACCATGTCAGAAAGGCTCAGCACTCACATCTAACCATGGGAGGAACACATTCAACAACCATGTCAGAAAGACTCAGCACTTATATCTTATCATGGGAGCAAAACATCCAACAACCATGTAAGAAAGGCTCGGCACTTATATCTTAGCATGGGAGGAAGATATCCAACAACCATGTAAGAAAGGCTCTGCACTTACATCTGATCATGTGGTAACACATCCCTCAGTCATATCAGAATGGCTCTGCACTTACATATGATCATGTGGGAACACATCCCTCAGTCACATCAGAATGGCTCTGCACTTACATTTGACCATGTGGGAACACATCCCTTAGTCACATCAAAATGGCTCATAGAATCATCACTTCCCTTTAGAGGGAACCTCGATGTGGAGAACGCCAAGCTTCTCCCTGAAGTACTCAAACTTCACTCGAGCTAATGGCTTGGTCAACACATCAACTATCTGCTCATCCGTCACAACATATTGGAGCTTCATTGCTCCTCTCTATACCATATCCCTGATATAGTTATATTTGATCTTGATATGCTTCAAATTGTCATGGAACACCGGATTCTTAGAAAACTTCACACAACTCTGGTTGTCGCAATATATACAAGTAGCATCCAACTGGATATCAAATAAATCAGATAGTATCTTTCTAAGCCACACTACTTCATATCTAGCCGAACAATCTATGACATACTATGCTTCAGCTGTACTCAGTGCCACACAGGACTGCTTCCTACTAAACCAAGAGATCACACTTGATCCCATACTGAAGCAATAACCTAAAGTGCTCTTCCTATTGATGGCACTGCCTACCCAATCTGAATCAACATAACCTTCCAGGTTAATCTTCTGATTCACCTCATACTTGATTCCATAATCAATTGTACCCTTTAGGTACCTCAAAATATGCTTTGCAGCAATCAAGTGAACATGTCTAGGATTTGTCAGGAACTAGCTCAATGTATTCACAACAAAGAAAATATCGAGTCTCATATTCGTCCGGTACATCAAGGACCCAATCATATGACGATACATTGTAGCATCAACTGACTCCGATGAAGCATCACTTAATATCTTTAGGTTTGATGCCATAGGTGTGGTCATTGCCTTGCATTCCATCATCATGAACCTCTTCAACATATCTACTGCATACTTCCCTTGTCCCAGGAAGATTCCATCTATACTCTACCACACCTCTATTCCTAGAAAGTAGTGCATCATACCCAAGTCCTTCATATTGAACTCAGAAGCAAGCTTCCTCTTCGTATCAGCAATCAACCCATTCACACCTGTTACAAACATATCATATACATATAGTACGAGTATCACTGGGATCCCTTCTTCAACCTTGTAGTAAAGGTTGGAATCTTCTTTACTCATGGTAAAGTCCAAACTGGATAGGAAGTTGTCAATTCTATTGTACCATGTCCTAGGTGCCCGTTTCAAACCGTACATGGATTTGTTTAATTTACACACATTAGTCTCCCTGTCATGTGTCTCAAAACCGAGTGGCTGCTCCACATACACTTCCTCTTCTACTACACCATTCAAGAAAGTAGTTTTGACATCCATCTGGTGTATTTTCCATTTCATCACTACAGCTAGAGCAAGTACTGATCTGATGGAAGTGTATCTGGATACAGGTGCAAAATTTTCTTCATAATCTATTCCTTCTTTCTGGGAGAAGCCACGAGCCACAAATATTGCTTTATATTTCTCTATGTTTCCATCTACATCATGCTTGATCTTGTAGATCCACTTGGAAGTCATGACATACTTCCCCTCTGGTCTAGGGACAACATCCCAAACATCATTCTTCATGATCGACTGGTACTCCTCGATCATAGCATCCTTCCATTCTTTCTTCTTTGTCACTTCTTCATAGTTGGAAGGTTCTTTATCAATGATGTCACATAGTAGGGCCACATAACCATAGCAGGACCTATTTCTTTTCCTCTCTCTGTGTATTTCTTCTGGGCCCCATATCTTTCTACACCTTGGATAGCCTCTCGTACCCATGCAATTTTCCTCTTGTGAGGATTCTTCTCTTGAGGTGGATCTATAGGTTCCCGTGGTTCTTCTATTTCTCGATCTTCATCTTGATTTGAATCGTTTGTAGTTGTATTTTGAATTCTTGGTACATATGTTTCTTCAGAGTCTTAAACTAGTCTCTTTCTAGATTTGTCGTAAGCTGAATCTTCATCGAATGTTATGTCTCTGCTTATGTCGATCTTCTTGAATCCTGGGAAGTATATTCTATTAGCTTTCGAGCTTTCACTATATCCCACAAATATACCCTTCTTTCCAGAAGCGTCTAACTTTGTCCTCTTTTCTTTTGGAATGTGTATGTACACAGGATAGCCAAATATTCTGAGGTGGATGACCTCTAGTTTCTTGCTGGAAAATACTTCTTCAGGTGTCTTGTTCTCAAGTACTCTGTGTGGAGTATGGTTCTGTACATATACCGTTGTTTTGGCAGCTTCTTCTCGTAGATGCATGGGAATATCTTGATCATGAAGAATTTCCCTTGCAGCTTCCATGATTGTTCTATTCTTCCTTTCTGCAACCCCATTCTGTTGTGGAATAGATGGAGTTGTTAACTCCCTCTTAATCCCTGAATCTTTGCATAACTCTTTGAATTCATTTGATATGAATTCTCCACCATTGTCTGATAAAAAAATATTGATCTTCTTTTCAGTTTGGTTCTCGATCAAGGCTTTGAATTCCTTGAACTTATTGAATACTTCAACTTTGTTTTTTAAGCAGTATATCCATTTCTTCCTAGAAAAATCATCAATGAAAGAAACATAGTATACATACCCACTTAAAGAACTGGATGACATCGGACCGCATACATCAGAGTGGATGATTTCCAAGATTCCTTTTTCCTTTCTCTCGCTACTTGGGAATGTTTTTTTTGTGTTCTTTCCTTTTGCACATCCTTTGCAGACGTCGTCATGTTTTGTATATATTTCTGGAAAAACTTCAATAGCTTTGTTTCCAAGTGGCAGCGTGTTATAGTGCACATGTTCAAGCCTTCTATGCCAAAGTTCATTTGTCTCTTATGAGTTATGGACCAAAGCTTGTTCTGGTTGTCCCTTCAATTTGTATAGACCTCCTTCTTGTTCCTCAATCACTACTGCATCATCAATAGTCTTTCACTTTGGCTACATAAGAACTTGGCCATCTACAAATGCAACCCTTATTCCTTTTGCATCCAATGAAGATATGGAGAGTAGGTTATTGTTCAGTCTTGGGACAAACAAGACATCCTTAATCTTCATAGACTTTACAGAGTCTAGCTTATAGGAGGATTCACCACTACCTTTTATTGGATACTGGTATTCATCCCCAAGTTTCACCTTGTGAGGTGACTCATGTTCATATAGTTTCACAAAGGATTCTTTGAATCCCGTCATATGTTTGGAAGCCCTACTATCTATAATCCAATCATTTCTTCCATGTGTGATAGTTCCCATGAGAGCAGAAATCACAACATATTCTTCATCACTTGAAGAATGATCACTTTCTTATTTGATTCTCTTTGTGGAAGGTTCATCATCCTCTGCAACATAAGCATGATGTCTTCTCTTGTTTCCCTTCTTCTTATGAGAGCCATTTTTGTTTCTAGGACAATCTATGGAAAAGTGTCCTCTTTCATCACATGTATAGCATCTGAATTTAGGTAAATTTATTCTAGATCTTCTAGGGTTATATTTCTTGTGGGAGTGCTTACCTTTGTGATAGTATGTTCTACTTTTCTTGGATTGTACTATGAGAGCTTGATATTCGCTTCCCATGTTTTCTTCTTGGGATATTATTCGAGCTTCTTCTTGTGAGCATTCTTCTCACAGCCTACTAAACTTGACTAGCTTCTTTCTTGCACAAATCCCTTGAATGAAGGAGTCCCATGATCTAGGAAGACCATTCAAGGTAGTCATCACAATTTCTGCATTCTCCACTTCTTCATCCAATGCTTCAAGTTGTTCTTTGATCTAGGAGACCCTTGTGAAATATGACTGTATGGTATCTGCATTCTGGATCTTCACATTCTTCAACTATATCCTCAAAGTCATCTTTTGAGTTATGTTCTTTCCTTCAAACAGTTTGGTCAGGGCATCAAACATTTCTTTAGGTGTCTTTAGGGAGGACACATGTGGTATGTGGTGATCCTTGATTGAATCAGCAATAATCCTCTTAGCCATGACAAATTTATTTTTGTGAAAGGCCTTAGCCTCATCTCCCTCTGGAACTGGAACCTCTTCACTAATGTAAGAGTCCAACTCATTTTCTTCTAGGACCAGGGAGATCCTATACTTCCAAGCTTGAAAGTTATCAGCTCCCTGTTGGCCCAATTTTCTGACCTAGGCCAACAAGGAGATTATGCCCACGCAATCATCTTAAAACAACGTCCGGTGTGTTTGGAGTAGCAAAATCTCGCAGGTTATGGTCCTGCTACCAGCTGAATTTTCTCTTAAGGAGAAACTAAAATTCAGCAAAAATCTATCCTAATGTTATTTCTGTCTAAAATTATTTTCAACTACCTAAGTTGTCCTATAATTTATTTCTTAAGGAAAGTCTTCGATTTTTGAAGATTTTTTATATTTAATTTTCTAAATATAAAAGACTATTAAATTATTCTAAAAATGACACAAATGATATTTAACAATTGTTTAAAAACTATACTAGAATAATAATAACTGAACTATCTTAACTATCCTATCTATCCTATCTCAGCTGAGAGCGGTTCGAGTATTTATATTAATTATTAATTAATATAAGGATGAACATAAAGATAAGGAGTAAGATCTAAACACAAATATTTAAACCTTCCTCTTTAAATCATTCTATTATAAAACAACTTATCAGAGAAACTGAAATAAACAATTACTTCTAATTTCTTGAAATGTTTAATCAATTAATAACTAATAACCAACATTAGACATTTGAATAATAGATAATGTTCAGTATGAAATCATTGTCAAAATACAAATGATATCTAACAGACATAAATATATATTCCTATATCTTGAATTTTCAACAAAAACACTGATAAATTCAATCAAAAGACATACTAATTCAAATACAATGTTGTGTTAACAAAGTGAAATGCTTATAAATAAACAAAAGCATAACAAAGTATACTGTATTAATATTAAAATAGAAGATCATATACTGAAATATAAAGTGTATCCAAAACAATACCAGTCATGATATCAACTTGGAGATTTCCAGTCACATCTCATTTCCAAAGATCAAACTTCAGTAAGGAAACAAAACCAGTATCAAAATAATATCTCAAGTATGTCTCTCTTCAGTCACTCCCCCCACGTAGAGAAGCACAACAAAGTCTTCAGAAAACAAAGTTCTTCATCTCCATCGATCTGCCCTCTCTCTAGCAGCAACGTTTACAGAACATTAAAAAAAAAACTTCCTTAGCTCTGTCTCTCCCTTTGCAAATAGAAATTTGATGTTTAAATAGACAAATTACCAATAGAAACTCAGCTGAATTTCTTAGCTAGCTGCACTTATGAAAAACGTGTCCAGAGTACCCCGAAAATATCCCAAATCGTTCACTCTTTTTAGCAAATTTCTCACCAGTCTGGTAAATGGGGATCTTCTGGAAAAAAACCATGTTGTAGATTTTATTATTTCGTCTTAGTTTGTCCGCAATTTGCTGCAGAAAATCCTCTCCTTAAAAATGACGGGAATCCGGCAATCTTCTGTTTTGTTCATTGAAATCATCCACCGATCTTTTCATTATTTGCTTCTTATCGTGTTCGGTGGAGATTATGCCAGGCGTTCTCAAGTTTAAGAACCTTACTTTTCATTTTGTCTTCTTTGAAAACCTGTTTCAATATGACATCCTACATTAGTAAATAAGGCAATCATATCGAGAGATATATACCTAAACATAAAAGAAATCGACGTAAGAAAAGATCCAACCAGATTGATGTTACTCCCTTGATTTATATAAAGGCGATGAACTGGTAAAAATGAGCTGGTAAAACTTAGCCAAGGATCCTAGTTCAGTGCAATAATTTAGATCAAAATTGAGTCATTCTCTTTCTTCCTAGATGGCAGCATAATAGATCGATCTCTTCATCTTATGGCTAGTTGAGAAAGATGAACTTTTCGTGGTATAATCCCAATATTTTACCTATTTCATCGTTTCTTTAATGTTTTCACGCTCTCTTATATTTGGTTAGTTTGTGAGCATTCCTTCATAATTTTCCTCTAGGTGAATCATTAACTCACATTTGATGTTAACCATGTTGGCAGCAAGTGAAGGAATTTAAATGACGCTAAAAACAAGCTCAAATTAACTCTGCATTATTTTCCTTACCAATCTTTATAAAAATTTTGATGACGCATTATTCTTTGGTAATGTGTGCTTAAAATAGAAATTAGTTATTTTAAATTCCAGAACAGAAAAAAGAATTCACATGGCAATAAATTCGATTGCTTTTATACCCGTTATTAGCATTCTTTCTCCTAGATTCCTGGCTTAATTTTCTTGATCTGATAACAGCATAAATCTCAAACGCGATGACTTTGAGATATCTTAACTGGTGATCTCTATGACGGCTGCAATCTCGGGCGTGATCCCATGTTTAGTGGACTAGTTATTTTTAGGCTAACTTTATTACATGCACGTAGAGATCTATTTAAATACCAAATCACTGCGAATCAGAATCATCAGCACCCAATCAAAATATAGTTTTGGTTTTACCTAAGAAATAATAAATTCGTCATAGTATAAGTCAAAAGAAACTCGATTTGCATCATTTTAAAATCATAAAGATTGAAACCATATCTTTGTAGAAAGCCTTAAATAAAAATAAATAAAAATAAGAGTTCATAAGGCTCTTCTACAGTTAACGTGACATGACTTCATAAATTCATCACTGAAATATTTATTATGATAAATAAAGACAACTCATGAGAGTTGTAAATATATATCATGTTAAAAAGTGTTAATGGTGAGAAACTTAAAATAATTTAATAGAAATTTATGTAAAACATATATATATATGTAAAATTTATGATTTCAATATATATATATTTAAATCATTTAAGATTTTAATAATATAATATGATATATCTTAGAGATGGATCTTTTTATAAAATGATGATAGAGTTTCTTTCAAAGATATATATCAATTATAATGAAACTTTATAAGGTTATGCACAAAAGAAAAGAACTTTGTCATATAATTAATTTATCGGTGTTGCAAAAATGATAACGCTGCAAACATTTAGTCAATCTAATATGGCAAATGAGACATTTATGTGATATGCAAGATGAAACATCATTATAAGCTCTCATTTCATGAGATTTGTATGAAAAAGAATATCCAAAATTCTTAATTCATTTTTCAAAGCTTTAATGGCAATTATTGCATACAATAAAATTATATCTTAATGAAAACTCTTAATGCTAATAGTGCTCTTTTATCTTTTCTGTTAAAACAAACTATGTTATGATATACGTAACATCAAACATAGTGATGAAATTATATAAGATATGCCAAAAGATATTTTAATAATTAAAGAATATTTGTATTCATTAAAATGTTATGTGAGCAAAATAATGTCTTTGGTGTAAGTTTATGTGGCTATAACTAAGCATATCATTAAGTAATATTAAAAATCTTAGTAATTCATATATCTTAAAGTTGTATAAGCCACAAAGAAATAATTGTTTTCATCCTTTCCAAGTGGATATGAATTAAGGATTAAAAGAAATATCACTAATCTATATTGTTTATTATATATATATATATATATATAAAGTTACATATGACTCATAAAATAAACAAATTCTCTTGTAAATTATATTGTAACTCCAAGTTGTTTTATTTTAATGAGATTAGTGTATGAGGACAATATAAAAGTTGAAATTTTCATCAAATATGTATTTCCTTTTGCATATTAATGAATATAGAAAATTATAAATATGCATAAAGTTTAGAGCTCGTCAAACTTTGATAAATGAACCAAAATTTAAAAATAAAAGCATGATCTCATTATTTGATATGTACTTTATGAAGACGTGGATCAAGATCTTAAGAAATAAGTCATTGACTAATTTATTAAGATCCGACCAAGTGCATATTTAATTCATGAATGCACCAAAAGGCCAAAACTTGACAAGACTGTCGAAGAACTATGTCCATTTAACCTAAACAAATCGAAGCATATGAATAACTCATATAAGTTCAAGTAAGACTAAACAAGTGCAGTTCATCAACTCAAGGGCTAAAATATGCCAACGACAAAGATATCCAAATCATCAAATCCTTATATGATGAAAGCCAAACCAAAGAGTAAGCACAACAGAAAGCGAAGGAAGATAAGATGAAATAAACTAAAAGCAAGTATTTACAAAATTTTATGTGTGGGACCTTTTATTTTGTGTAAAATAAAGAGGAGTTGTTGGGTGACAACAAATGGCAACAAGATGGGAGAACCAGTTATCTCTGTATGTTTACCTGAAGATTAAAGATATAGGAAAATAAAATCAAGGTTTTCTCGAAATATCAAACTTCACACCACATGACTTTATCTTATCACTAGCCTATATAGTAAAGTTTGAACTTTAATATTGTCACAATCAAATGAATTATCGCAACTATTATTCAGAGACTTCGTAAAGATGAATGAATTTGAAATATATGCATAGCAAATAGACCTGATAAAGAATGCTTTCTCAATAGCTAAAATAATCGAATAACACCAGCATAAAGATATGACCTCCATACCTTAAGAGGATATCTGGATAAGTTCCCCATCCATTAAATATAAATAACTGAAAGATAAAATTTGTTTTTCTCTCTTTTTTTTTTAAATATATAAATTATATCTTTGATTCAAGACTACTATCCTGGCTTGGTAACCAGTTATTGATAGCATCATTCATGAGAACTGTCAGAGATAAACAAGTCGGCTTGTGATGAGACCTCATGTCCCTTGATCTTATGACCAAGAGCCATCACCTTGGTGATCATAAATGATGTTATCCTTGACAGGGCTAATGATCATGATTAGGTCGGCTCGTAATGAGACCTCCTATTCTTCAATCAAAGTTTAGTTTAGTTTTAAAAGTTTTCTAATGGATGAGAAACAAATCCAGATAATACCCCTATAATAACATGGAAGGCCTAAATATGACTAATGCCATTGATTCATAAATATTCTGAGAGAAAAGTTTCCCAACAAGTTAACTTGCCTAGCTAATGATATCATTCTCAAAATAAAGTCCAAGAATAATAACCGTGAGTTCAACTGACTGATTAGCTAAATTCATAAGAAATCTTTCAAGGCTAGGAGTGATTCAGTCACAGTAAGAAAATTTGATATGGCAAGAAACTCCTTATAATGGTTCCCCTTAAATATATCAGGTTGATTAGTAGAGAAACATATGAACACCCAGCAGTGTGCCATCGAAGTATTATTTATCTACAATGCTCCCTTAAAAACAAATATGAAAATAAAAAAGCTGAAAAATATTAAATTCACTACTGAAACCAATCAACCAAACAAATTTTAAGACAAAATCACTAATTGAACCGAAACACTCAAAAAGATAGAATCCGATCTAATCCAAAATTCAACCAAAAGGTATGTATTGAAATCCAAAAGAAAAATTTATCGAAACTTTAACTGAGAGTCGAAGAAGGTAAATAAGCTCAAAAAACAAATTTTAAGATATGATCACTCTCTATGTGATGAGCTATACGAAATAACGTAAAAATCACAAAATTATAACATGCGTAAGAAATAACGACAAATCTCCTAATATTTAAATTGACCACAATATAAAGATTTAAAGTTTAAATAAAGGTCAATATAAAATGGAAAATAGGAGACACAAATGTAATATGTATGTCAAAATGGTGATTTTCACAAAAAGTATCATAAATGTATTATTGATGTAAAGTTTCGAAAATATTTGAATATTGCAGAATCATTCAATTCTTAAAATATCTCTTCATTCTTTTAGGACTCATTTAATTAATCAATGAGAAGATTGAGTAAGTCGAATCCTTTTATTCATCATTATTTACAAAAGGAAAAATGAAAAAGTTTAAGTTGTACATTTTTGTGAGAATAATTACAAAGTGAGCAAGATGTAATGATTACAACTCTTTATTTTGAAAAATAAAAATGAAAAATAAAAATGAAAAACCTAAAAGAAAATGGTCATAACAAAATCTTCTAAATCAAAGATAATCAAAGAAATAAAGAAGATTTGTAAGAAACTAATTATTTCAAAAAGCAAGATATCAACTCAAAATCTAGTCAATATGTACAAGGCTAAGGTGATAAGAAATCCAATCATCTAGGTCTTAAAAGTGAAAATGAAAAGCAACAAAGTGAAACCAAACTCAATATTAATTTCCTTTAATGATTAAATTAATTTGTGCAAATCATTATTAATTCCATGTCACAACTTCACGAAGCATCATAATCAAATGAAAGAAAATTCTTAAATCGAAGATCAACATGTAATAATATTTTATACAAATTTAATTGATCTGAAATTATAAAACAATTTTCCATACCCTCAATTATATTTATCTTAATTTGTGGTTGTGATAATATCAAAATAAGACTTTTCCTTAATTATAAATATGGTAAGTTATCATAAAAAATCCTAAATTATTAATTTTGAAAAATGATCGATTACAAAAATTTAGAGAAATATTCATCAAAACAATATTTATGTGCAAAATCAGGAATTGGCATGAATGATTTAAAAATTTCAAGGAGTTGATTTAACAAACTCATTTCCAGAGAAAAACTAACTTTTAATGAAAATTTGAATGATAAAAGAAATAACCATAAGGCTAGTCTACACATATTAAATAAATTGATGAATACCAATGTAATAATTTAAATATAGTCTAAAAGTGTATAATTAATGACATCATCCCATAATTGTGTAAAATAACCTAATGCTTAATTTTAATAAATAGATTTATCATTACTCAATTATTGTAAATTTATGATTTCTCACAATTAATTTCAAAATTCAATACTTGGTTTTTTTGCTTTTTGTTTTAAATATCAATATCAAAATACTTAGAACAAGCATGCGAGGATGAGTTTGTGGTTTTAAGTCAATTAAAAAAAATTCAATATCTAAACTTTACAATATTTCAAAGTTTAAAAAGATAAATAACAAGTATACAAATTTTGAAATGGAAATAAGATAAAGAATTCACTTCCCTGATGTAAGGCCATACTCTTATTCATGCATTCCCGATTGTATCACTTGCTTCAAAACG
Source organism: Pseudotsuga menziesii (assembly GCA_001517045.1). NCBI lineage: Eukaryota > Viridiplantae > Streptophyta > Pinopsida > Pinales > Pinaceae > Pseudotsuga > Pseudotsuga menziesii. The sequence goes on from LPNX010134915.1 coordinate 221,509, forward strand.
CTTTATAACTTGTCAATCCAACCAAGTGTACCTCACCAAAAATTAAGTAGAGATCAATCTATCTTTAGAACAAAACTATTGAGCTTATTAATAAATATATACATTCTCGTATTTACTACTATGTGTGAAATCAAAACTAAAAACTAAGAAGCAAAAAAAAAAAAAACTACTCTATCTTATTCCTAGTCTGATTTTATGTACACTAAAATCAAATATACAATCATAATAAGGTAAAGTCAAAAATCCAATGAAGCGATTGAAGCATTTGTAATCCTACAAAATAAAACATATCAAATATTAATAATATGAATTGAAATGCTTCACATTGAAAAATAGAAAATATTAAATTTGTATCTACAAAAGGAAGAAAAATAGGACATGGAAGCCTTCTAAAATATGATCCTTCCAACCAAAAATAAATTAAATCATAAAAGGAAGATTGGAGGACATCTACAACTGGTGAAGATTCAATGGAGTGTGTGATAGAAAATTCATAGGGATAGTAATCAAAAAGCGACATGTCGAGATTACAATCAAAGGATCCAGGAGAAGTTAAAGTAGAGGATATAATTTGTAAGGAAGCATCATCATAATTGTTACGGAGAGAAATTCCTATGGCTTGGGGTACCACAACAGAAAGCTAGACTCCAGAAATCAATATTTCCCAATATGCAATAGAAATAAAATGTCTAACACTAAAGGATCGAACCTCGTACCTTATTTCGGACGGTTGAAGTAGATACCCGTTGAGCTTTCCAATCTTTAGCTTGAATTGATAAAATACTTCCTCAACAACAAGTAAACAATACAAGCATACTATATATCATGGTGTTAGATCTATTCTAGCATATATAATCAATAATGTAAAAGCATTTGACATATTCCAATGGATACAATATTCATTCAAATACACATTACTGGACAAGAAAATATATTTCTATTAATATAAATCAGAGATTACAAGTGACAACCTCTGACGGCATGTCTGCGAACCGGAGAAATTGAATCCCCCACTTGGGCCTCCACCACCTCAATCCTCCATCACTCAAATAGCAAGCTCACTAGCAAAAGGCAAGCTTGGGAAGAACACAACAGTGCTCCAAGGGACAAAGGGATGCATACTCAAGCATAAGTTCTGGCAACAATGGACTATAGTTTCGTTACTCTCAATTCTCTCTTATGCTTTCAATGTCTCAAGGGGTTCCTTATATAGCTTTTCAAAGGGATACTGAAAGGTCGAATCCGTGTGATCTCAAGGCATATGGAAGGCCAAGAGTCATATGAGACGGATCCAAGTCAAGGAAAACTCCAAAAGGGATTTGGATTATGCACACATCCCGATGTACACGACTATAGGGGTCATATCCACATATGTATGCGGTTATCGGGGTAGAAGCCGCGTATATCACTTTTCTTATGTTTTTAGGGATGATCAAGGACACATCAAAAGACAAAAAGTAGTCCATAGGGGCCAATGAGTCTGCAGCGGGATAGGGGAAGGCCATACAATGTGTGATTCACCTAGTGTGGTGAAATCTGCTATAACAGATGCCCCCTAATGTATGAGATCAGAGGGGTTATACGATGGCCGAAATACATTATAAGTCCATCCTAGAAGTGGAGTGATGAAGGTACCCAAATGGAAGACCAGCCACCCAATCAGCATAGTACAATAATACAACTCTGCATATAATTGCAAATACATATAACAGTCCCAGATACATAAGAGTACAATGGCCATGAATAGGCGTGAAACATTATAACATAGATGTGGTCATCGCCACGTACAATATACATAGATCAGAATCTCCATGATGAGGATATACAAAGGACCATGATCTCCACAAAGGCTGAAGATATACAATAGATCAAGATCTCCATAGTGGCTAGAAATGTCTGACATATACTGGAACAAGTCATGAGAGCTGAAATCTCATGAACACTGGCACGATCAAGGAGGTAGCATATAATAGATGCCACCAATCTGGAAGGTCTTCTACACACACTGCTACGAGTACATGTCCTACTATACGAATAGAGGTGTCAAGGTCGAACATAGTAGTCCATCGTCTGATTACCGGTCATTGATGTATACCGTTAACAGATGCGAGATCACCCACTGATAATGAAAATGGGAATCAAGGT
>LPNX010134915.1:223870-413032 GCA_001517045.1 Pseudotsuga menziesii
GGAATGGAAGGATAACCAGTCGGTGGAGATAAACTCAGATAAACGAGTACAGCTCCTAAATTCAAACTATAACCCAACCAATGGATGTGATATACAGTGCTCTGTTCGAAGGCGACACGACTCGACAGCTGCCAAAGATAATATCTTTTCTTGTCCGGCTTTTTGGTTTTTTGATTTTTTTTGGACTTTTTCAGTTATTTGAAAATCTTGAAAAAAGAATAAACTAGCTTTATAGTTACAAACTAGGAGGAGATGAGTGTCATTAGGGAAAACAAACTAGTTCCAAGCAGTGGAACATACCTATGCTCATTGCAAGGATACATGTGTAGGATATCGACACTCGGGGGAAAATCCCCTCCCGATAAAAAGGGAATCAAGCTGCGAAGGATATAAAGAAAGGCTCTGCATGGCTAGACATGAGACAAGCTCGGGCTATATGGCTAAAACGCAATGTCAGGGAAGTCGGCATAAAGCTCAATAAGACAGGAAAAGATCATGATAATGCATCCACAACTTGATACAAGGGAGTCCGGGCGATCATGGTCAACATAAGATCAAGAGGAGTATGAGGCTCTTACGAAATGTCATGGAAATACTATACAACGGAATCCCACACCCTAAAGGGAGAAACATCGGCATGGGCACCAAATGCAAATAAGGCACTAACTAGGGTACCCATGTAAGGTGAGGCTCTACCACTCATCTCATGCCACTTCTAGAGTAGCAAGAAGGTTCCGTGACATAATAGAGTGGGTTCGTACCTAAGGATATAGTGACATGGTCATAAGGTCATGCAAAATGCAAACGGTGGTGGACCTAACCTATATGCCAGTGTAGACGTGATACCTGAGATGGGCAAGAATGGGTCAATCCAAAGGCTGAAACGACACTGCAAATGGTCTTCTACATCACAGATTATGTCAGAAACGGTCCAAAATGGTTAGAAACTGTCAAAACTATAGGAAAGGGGGTAAAAGTTTTCAAATATTTGAAAATTTTTCTATAAATAGTAAAAAATAGAAATCATTTGAAACTTTTACCCATTGGAGCTCTGATTTTCAACTGCAAATTCCAGGAGATCCAGCCGGCGGAATTCCCAACCGTTTCCTCCAGGTATTTACTCATGCTCTCAGCTTGCATTTCAATATAATTTTAACAAGTTTTCATGGTCAAATGAGGTTTTTAAGGCCAATTCTACATGAGCGCTGCGGCCCACGCGGGTATCGAAGCTTTTTTCGCGTATAGGGCTGGCTATACGGGGAAAAGGGGCTAGAAACCACGTACATACGTGGCTGTTTGCAAAACAGTCACGTATGACGTTGCACAAGTGGATTTACAAGAATCTAATGGAAAATTGGTCAATTTCTCATGTAGGATGGTGCTAGAATGGCGAGAACGCGAGCATGGTGAAGTAGAGGAGGCAGTAAGGGCCGACATAAGGGCTCAACAAGTATTACGTGCATGCGGACTCTATAAGTTTTGGTGCCTTGGTGGCTTGAGGGCCAAACCAGGACTGCTACAGATGTGGGTAGACTATTGGGATCCAGACCTAGAGTCCTTTCGGATAGACGGTATGTCCCTCACCATTGAGGTGGAGGATATCTACTTTATCATAGGTCTATCTAGATGAGGGGAAGTGGTGAACCTTCGTTCCCGAGGTGGGCCAGGTCATGGGCTTACTATAGATGAGTACATAGCTGTGTACTGCTACCCAGATACTGAGAAGGTGGGGAGTCAAGTTCCCACCAACGCTATATAGGTGCTGGGCCTAAAGGCCATACTACTGACGCTGGGCAGGATAGTAGGCTTAACATCACTCCATCAGGCCTCTCGGCCATTGATGTTCTATGCGGTGGAGTGTATGAGACCGACCATATACGACTGGAGTACTTCACTACTGAGAAACAAGAAACATCAGCTCAGTGAGTGTAAGGCAGGTAGGATACGAAACTTCAGGTTTAGCAGTATTTTGAGCACATTTTTCTTCGAGCGTGTTCCAGGATTGATCCCTAGAGTGGATGTTCCTCTCCACGGGGTTCGAGATCCGGCCCAATGACATTGGGCAGATGCGATGCGCAGACTGGGGGGTGGTAGGGTGGCCAACCCCTATCCAGCTGACTTTTTTCCATGGTGGCGACGACAGATTGTTGCCATAGATGACTACCCCTATGCAGGGATAAATTTTCAGGAGGATCCGGACATGCCATTGCCACCAGGATCAGCATATGGAGACATAGGTAACGAATCTCGACCTTGACTTCTTCTTTTTTTAATTTTTGAAGTATTTAAATTTTTTGTGTTTTCTTGATTATATGGAATCAAAAAGACATGCTTTTGGGTGACAATACATAATGACATCTACCATTCATGTGCAGATGTGGGACCACGGCGACCAGAGGACTTCCCACGTCATAGATGGAGGGGAAGAGGAGACAATAACACTGGCGTGGATGCAGAGCGAATGCTCCAAAACATCCATACCAACTTCGTGCGACTGACTCATAGAGTTCCCATGGCACAAGTCGAAGACTTTCCTGAGGCCATGCAGCGACAGGTGGTGGGTGTACCACGTGCATGGGTGCATTTATTCCGGTGGCTAGCTAGAGCCGTAGTGACGTATCATGATCACAACCATCCTCCACCTCCATAGGACTAGACACCTGGGAGTGTATCTATTTTGTACTACCATGTATATGATGGTGGCTTTCAAAGCCCCAATTTTGTATTATGACACTATGTATTACCACATTTTTGATAAAAAAGTTTTATGGTCATCGGTTTATTTATTTACATGTGTAAAAATTGTGTTTATGATTAATTTATGATGAATGAAACAAATGCCAATCTAACACGTAGTTAGCATATGAGTCAGCAACTTGATTATAATTTCTTGGAATGTGTATATATGTTATACTCTCAAATTGTTGTTCTAACAATCTCACACGTAAGAATCTCCTCAATAACGTCGGATCTATAACATGGTACAAACCATTGAGCTGTGACACTACTAACTCTGAATCAAGACGTACCTCAAGAGATAGAACACCATGCGAAATGGCATCCCGTAGAAGCTCGATAACGGCACTATATTCAGCAACATTGTTAGAAGATGGCCATAGACATACACCTCCTGAAGATAGTACTTGATCCATAGGAGTATAAATCACCCAAGCAGCTGAGGCTGAGTGCTGAGTGTGACGGCTTGCACCATCTGCGAATCCTATGTAGGTGGAAGATTGTTTTGTACATAGACAGTTGTATATACTGCTTATCTCCAATAGCCATCAGGAATCATTGCTTCATTAAGCATAGTTCTAGGTGCTTCTTGGACTGCCATGTTATTTCTCTCAACAACTCCATTTTGCTGAGGAGTTTTTGCTACTGAAAATTGCCTCTTGATTCCACAAGTTTCACAAAACTCATTGAATTTATTTCGGGTGAAATCACCACCATTATATGATCTTAGACATTAAATATGGATATTTGCTTCATTTTCAACAAGTTCTTTGAAGGATTTGAACTTCATACAGGCTTCTGATTTTTCTTTAAGAAATTACACCCAAGTCATCCTTGTATAAGCATCGATTAATAACATAAAGTAATGTTCACCTTGAAATATTTTAGTCCTTGTTGGTCCACAAATATCAGTGTGAATTATTTCTAATGGCTAAGAGGTTGTATGCTGTTTGACCTTGAAACTTTTTCTTGTTTTCTTCCCATGAAGACAATGTCTAAAAACATGATTTGGTTCCTTAATGATCTTTGGAAAATTCCTTATAGCTCCCTTATGACTAACTTTTACAAGATTCTCAAAGTTCAAGGTATGCCATAGAAAAAGTTCATCACTTTTACTAATATAACATTGTTCTTCAATTTCTAGAATATACACATTATTTGGATTTCTCACAACAATCCCAACATGTTTTCCTGAATCTTTTATTTTGAATTTAGACTTCTTGGAATCGAATATACATATGTGGCCTTTATCACATGTTTGGATCAGACTTAAAATATTAGGTTTTAAGTTCTTTAGAAGAAAAAAAAATCATATTTTATCTTATCTTGAAGATCCATTGCACCCTTACCAATTATTTTAGAGGATATATTATCTCCAAAAGTGACTTCTCCTTTTTTATTTCTTTTTAAGCTTGTAAACTTATTTGGGTCTCATGTCATGTCTTTTGAGCATCCACTCTCCACATGCCATATATTTTGGTTTTTTTGTTGCTCATAAAGCTATTGAACATCATCCTTCTCCTTCCAAACCTTCCTCTCCTCATTTCCTTGAGATTTTGTGGTGTCATTCTCCATAGGAATCACTAGTTTACAATTTCTATGAATGTATCCTTGATTACCACGTTTGTAACATTCTTTACAATAACTCTGTAGAGGAGCAAAAGAATTATAGTTTATTCCTTTACTATCACTCTGTAGAGGAGCATTTTGAGAGGGAATTTTTTTTTATTGTATTCCTTTACAACTTGTCTAATAAGTGCATCAGCATAACTTCTTTTATTTTTGGAGAAGAAGGAGATCTGCGGTGGTGATTTTTGTTCCTCAACAGTTTCAGACCTAGAAGCAGGTCTATCATCAGGAGAGGCTTCCTTGGAAGTATGCACGAAGGTAAGCTCAATGTTCTTATTTTTATTAATATTTGTTCTTAAGTTGTTTCTAGGGTTTCAGTGTTGTCATATTTTTATTTTATTTATTTAGTAAATTTTTGTTTCCTAATAATTTTAATTTCAATCTTTTTTTAATTTTTTTAATTTTTATAATTTTATAATTATTTCATTTAATTAGTATTCATTAATTTTCCTTTAATTACTCTATTCATATGTTTTAATTTTGTTGAATTTTTCATGATATGTTAGTTTTTAATTTATTGATGTAAATTAGTTTTATAGGTCTAGTTTAATATTATTGCTATATTAAATAGTTTTAATTTTGTTAAATTTTTCATGATATGTTCTTAGTTTTTAATTTATTGATGTAAATTAGTTTTATATGTCTAGTTTAATATTATTGCTATATTAAATAGTTTTAAGGTGTATTAGTTTGAAATAAAGTTCAATTTTTTTGAAAAAACTTTATGAAAGTTTTTAAATAATTTGTAGGTTAATGTTATTAAGAAATTAAGTATTAATAAAGTGTTTTAGTTTAAAAATCAATATTAGTTTGGTATGAGTCTTTTAAAATTTATTGAATGATTAGGTTAGTGTTTTTTGGACAAAATGTTTTTTTTCTAATTTTTAGCTTAAAGTTTTGATAAAATAGGTAGTTTCAAGTGTTTTAAATTTTATAAGGTTTTTAATTATTAGGTTTGATTTTTTAATGAAATTAGTCTCATAATATTGTTTTTGTAATTATAAGTTTAAATATTATTTGAAAATTTTTTCACTTAAAAGTTTTTCTTAAAGTTAAGGGGTTAGGTTTTGTCTTAGGATTTTTAATTTTCTTGCTATTCTTTTTTGTTTTTGTTTTTAAGGATTTCGATAATAGGTTTCTAGGACTCAATGAGTTTTAGGAAATTGTCTCGGTTCAATTTGTTAGGATATTTTTCAATTTCATGAGCCTCCCTTATTAATCTGTCACAGTGATCTAGGGACTAAAACACAGTCTCATAAAAGATTTCAAATAATTAAACATGAAAATGGCATAATGGTGTTGCAATGGAAGTAACATCTCTGTATAATCAATAAAGAATGACTAATACAATACAATGATCATGCAAGGTGCATGAATTCCAAGACAATTCAAATTCCCAAGGATGTCATTCGAATTCAATAAATGGGTGTAGCTTAACTGGATGTAAGCCACAATAAACACACCTGGTTAACCCATTGATCAAGTCGAGATTGACTCAACTGAGTCCTAATTGAAGTCGTAGTGCAATAGATAACTGAGTCTAACTGAAAGTATCTCAGACACATGGCACTGCATGCCAACCAACAAGTGGTAGTGCATCATTAACTCCAATGAACCCTGATGAGATTAACTGAAGTCAAACAGGTCATCAGAGGTGGTTGGAGGCGCCCTAGTTGACTCCAATTCATAAATATTAATAAAATTAATCAATATAATGAATGGATGCTCCTTCACCACTTAGATTAACTGATTGTAACAATCAGTTAGCAACTAGGTGCATTTATGACACTCAGATCACCCCCAGAATGCTCCATGTTTGAAGGAGGAAGCCGAGTTAGCCTCCCCAAATGAAGGAGAAGGCTTAGTTGGCCTCCTTGACTTAAGGTAGGCATGGGTGTGCTCATGTTGATGTCATATTGTGCTCATCTTATGCCTATTAAGTCAATAAAACTTAGAATAGTGGTTTAACAAGGCCAAATTGACCAAATTAAGTATGCATGTTAGGTAAATGTCTCCAACACCCACCCTTAAGCTATACTCATGAGAAGTAAAAATAAAGTGCATGAAATGCTAGGGCCCCGAAAACAAAGGACATAGGTCACCCTATACAATAAATTAACTCTAAAATGCTAAAATAAAATGCTAAGTGAGGAAAGAGGGAAAACCCAGTTCAACCCATATAATGAGGTACTGGAGCATGTTTCAACTCATATAATGAATTCTATAACTTACATACCAAATATGGATCTAATTTATACCCCTTAGGATGATTCATGTATATTTCCTCATTCAAGTCTCCATGAAGAAAAGCACTCTTGATATCCATGTGATGCACCTCTCAGTGCTTGGATTTGACAATGACCAAAACTATTCTAATGGAGTCCATCTTTGCCACCGGTGCAAAGGTCTCATTATAGTCCACTCCTTGGACCTGGGAGAACCCTTTTGCTACCAGCCTTACCTTATATTTTCAGGTTTTTCCATCAAAAACAACCCTAGTCCAAAACACCCACTTGCATTGAACCAATTTCCTCCACAGAGGAAGAGAAACTAGCTCCCAAGTAGTGTTTTTTCTGAAGAGAATTCATCTCTTCGTCCATGGAAGCTTGCCATCTAGGATACTTTTGAGCATGGTAGTAAGACTTAGGATCTGAAATTATCATTAAATAAAAATATTTGGACAGCAAATAATCAGGACAAGAGAGCGCAATACCTACTCTTTGGAAATTAGACCGGATTATCCTTAGATCATCTGGATTTCCAATGTTATCACCTGCGGAGGAGAGTGTCTGTCAGGCCCAAGTTGGGAAATGATTTTGTACTTCAGGTTCTGATTCAGTATATAATGTTTTTTGTTCACTAATATTAGAAATCAGAGGATCCAAATCAGGGTCATCACCCCCAATTGCATCATCCAAATATTTAGTAGAATAGGAAGGAAATTCAGCAACTTTATTCTTCACTAGTTCTACCTCTTGAAAAGGCTCATCGAACATGACACTCCTTTCAATGATGATATATTTTGTTTTTATATCCAGCAGCTTGAAACCTTTATATTCATCAAGATATCCAATAAATGGACATTCGATTTTTTGCGGTTGCAAAGCCCTTTTTTTATCAAGCGAAATTCACGCCCATGCAGTGGACCCAAACACCCTCAGATTCGACACATCCGGCTTGTGTCCAAAATATGCTTAAAAAGGGGTATTCCCTTTCAAAAATGAGTGTGTAACTCTATTTTGAATATATTTTGCAGCATGCATGGCTTCAGCCCACAAATTTGCATCCAACTTCTTTGATTCCAGCATACAAGTGGTCATCTCCTTGAGAGACTGATTCTTCCTCTCTGCTACACCGTTCTGCTGGGGAGTGTAGGGGATTGAATGTTGGATATGAATACGAATTTGGGAACATATATGTAGTAAAAAATTACTGATATAATCCCTGCCATTATCATATCTCAAAATATTGATCTTTTTTCCAGATGCATTCTCAATCAAAGCCTTCAATTCAGTGAATTTTTCCAAGACTTCCGACTTCTTTTTGATAAAAAAATACCCATGTGTATCTGGAAAAGTCATCAATGAAAGTGAGAATGTATATTGATCCATTCATGGATGTGATAGGAATCATACCACTGATATCAGAATGTATCAGTCCCAATATGCATGATGCTCGACTTGCCTTCGCTTGATCAAACTTATGCTCAGGGTGCTTGCCAACAACACAGCCCTTGCAAATTCCGGTGGTAGCTTTGATTACTGAGAGGCCTTCAAGGATAGAATTATTCTATAATTGCTGCAAGTATTTAAATTTAAGGTGGCTGAACCTCTCATACCACAGTCTACTAACCTCATTTCCATGATTCAACGATGCGGTGGGCTTTGCATCCGCCACAAAATGCGAGAACTTGTAGGCTTTTTCATGATGGTTTGAAAATACTTTTGCTACATGTTTTACGGATGCAAGTTCTATGATATATAAATCATCTGGGATAAAGGAGACTCTCTTGGGAACTCTCGTATGTGTCATTTGATAAACACTTAGGAGGTTTGATGGAAGAGATTGTACATACAGAACATTGGAAAAATAACCATGCTCAAGATCTACAGTACCTTGTCCTTCAGATATGATTGTGGAGTCATCTCCCATGTGGATGGGAATGTATTTGTTGGTCTCCAAATATGAGAAAGAGTCTCTTTCAGACATCATGTGATTTGAAGCTCTAGAATATATCAAAAGAGCTTTGGACTTCGAAGTGCTTGCCATGAGAGCATGACCTCTGTCATGTTGTGGTTCTCGATCTTGCTAATCTCTCTTCAGAAAGCTTTCCGGAATATTGATGTGATTTTTCTCAAGAAGAGAAGTAGCTTCATCAAGTTTATTTTTCATGTAGGCATGTTCAAAGTGGAAGCCCTTCCCATAGTATGAACACTTGATTTTTTCCTTTCCATGATTCCATTTTCTTTTGATCTTCTTTGAGCCGGAAGGCTCTTCATGCTGTTGGTTTTCAACTTTAGGCTTAGGAGCCTCAAATTTGGTTTTTTAGTTCTTCTACTGCTTTCATTTAATCTTCAGATCTTTGGGCCCCGAAACATACAGGGCTTGATCACGGGAAGATCTGATGATCCCCATCTGGACAAGCTTATCATGTTCACTTGTTAGGGACTCAATGAAGGCATTGAGTGAAGGAATCTTCCATCCAGGGATATGAGCTTCCCCACGTGAAATGTAGAGACAAACACCAAATAATCAGCTCCAACATTGGAGAGAATGGTGAGGATGAGCTGATCATCCTCCTTCTCCACCTTACACTGCTTCAACAGTAAGACAATGTGCTTGAACTTTGCAAAAAAATCATTTAATGTCTCAAAATTGGAAGGTTGGAGAGACATCAACTCATTGTCAAGCTGGTATACTCTCAAATCATCCTGTTTTCCATACGGGGTGTCAAATTTGTCCCAAATTTCCTTTAGAGTATTCAATCTCGAGAGATGGAAAAGAAGATCCCTGGAAATAGAGAGGCATAAGAATATGAATGCTTCATCTTTCTTGTTCAAGAATATAGCTTTGTCTATCACATGAGTAGGCTCTTCTTTAGTGTCCATAGTGACATAGTATAGTTTTCTGGCATGTAGCTAGATCTCCATATCTCCTTTCCATGAATGGAAATTGAACGAAGTCAAGAGTTCGATAGAAGAAGCCATCTCAAATTGCTATAGCAAATGCTTTTCACCTGTCAAAACCTGCAAATCACAACAAAAGGGGCACCGTAAGGTCGAACAACCTGCAAATTTTAGGCTTTCATCACACCCAGCATAGTTGATCAAGCAAGCTTGATCAACAATTCCTTAACTTGGGGTATTTAGTGGTAATCCTTTGCTTCTGGTGTAGTGCTGGAATTTTGAGCTTTGCTCAATTTTTCATGCAAGATCTGTCAAAAACCATGTTTTTGACTCGATCTGAGCTTCGTACTACTGTGAGATCTGATACCATATTAATCTGTCACAGTGATCTATGGACTAAAACACAATCTCATAAAAGATTTCAGACAATTAAACATGAAAATGACATAATGGTGCTGCAATGGAAGTAGTAGCTCTGTATAATCAATAAAGAATGAATAATACAATACAATGATCATGCAAGGTGCATGAATGCCAAGAAAATTTGAATTCCTAAGGAGGTCATTAGAATTGAATGAATGGGTGTAGCTTAACTGAATGTAAGCCACAGTAAACACACCTAGTTAACCCACTGATCAAGTCCAGATTGACTCAATTGAGTCCTAACTGAAGTCAGAGTGCAATGGATAACTGAGTCTAGCTGAAAGTAGCTCAGACATATGTCACTACATGCCAACCAACAAGTGGTAGCACATCATTAACTCCAATGAACCCCAATGAGGTTAACTGAAACTGGTCATCAAAGGTGGTTGAAGGCGCCCTAGTTGACTCCAGTTCATAAATATTAATAAAAATAATAAATATAATGAATGGAGACACCTTCACCACTTAGCTTAACTGATTGTAACAATCAGTTAGCAATTAGGTGCATTTATGACACTCAATCACCCCCGTAATGCTCCCTGTTTAAAGGAGGAAGCCCAATTAGCCTCCCCGAATGAAGGAGAAGTCTTAGTTGGCCTCCTTGACTGAAGGTAGGCATGGGTGTGCTCATGCTAATGTCATAGTGTGCTCATATGATGGCGATTAAGTCAATAAAACTTAGGATAGTGGTTTAACAAGGCCAAAATGACCAAATTAAGTGTGCATGTTGGGTAAATGTCTCCAACACCTATAGCTTCCACATGCCATATTTTCTCTCATTTTTTTATCGTACTCCTCTTTTATCATTACAATGGTCCTGTTTCCTTTATCATATTTGAGAATAATAATGTCTTCTCTCATCCTCAACAATTTTAGAGCATCCATATCCACCTTTGCTAAGTTGCTTTTCGGTGGTTTGGTGTTTTTTTGGGACGATGGAACACTCCTGCCTGATGTCCTCTGCATTGTTTTCTTCCATGTTCCCAATGGTGTTCTTAATATTCCATATCAGCTCCTCCAACGAGATTTTCTTGGGCACTGCAATGAAGTTCAGGCCTCTTTCTAGTAAACGTTTTTCTCCTTCATCGAGGTCTACACCTACCATTTTTACAACTAAATTCCTTGTTGTTGTGGACGTGTTTTCTGTTCACTTTCTAGTTTAACAAATTTCATATCTTTTCATTTGCATGCTCGTTCAAATTGTTAATTATTAGGTTTAATTTTCTTAATGAAATTAGTCTCATAACATTGTTTTTGTAATTATAAGTTTAAATATTATTTGAGAATATTTTTACTTAAAATTTTTGTTTAAAGTTAAGGGGTTAGGTTTTGTCTTAGGTTTTTTAATTTTCTTCTTATTTTTTTTGTTTTTGTTTTTAAGTATTTCAATAATAGGTTTCCAGAAGTCACTAATTTTTAGGCCATCATCTTGGTTCAGGTTTTTAGGGTATTTTTCAATTTTGAGAGCCTCCCTTATTTTTCTATTGAAGTGGTTGGGTATGATTGCGAGTACTTCTGCTTTTCCAAGACATATATGGTGCGTAGTGTCACACAAGTGTTGTACGACTACAGAGTTATTGAGCCTACAATGGTGTTTGTCAACACCATGTTCCTTTAGTCTTGTCTTGATGGAGAAACCATTCTTGCCAAGGGTATGGTGTAGACTCCTTCTAGTAGTTTTTTTCTCAATAGGGTATTTTGCAGAGTCTAGCATTTTCCTAAGGGAATTGGGGGGAGAGAATGTTACTATGATGTCTTTTTTATTTAGAATCACAGCTTTCTTGTTGGTGGTGCCATGGATGTAGGGGTGGACTGCTAAGGGTGTGTCTTTGTTGTTCTCTTCTTTCTTGTTTTTCCTATTGTTGTTTTATTCTTTTTTGTTGGCTTTTTTTATGGTTTCTTTGATTTCTTTGTCCCTATATCCATTGTTTATAAAGAATTTTGTGAGGTGGTTCAGCTCTTGTTTTAAGTGGTCTTTATCTGCTATTCTAATGGCTCGAGTGACTAAAGTGTTAATTATGCCAATTTTCTGGGCAAGGTGGTGGTCAGATTCAGCATGAACGTATCTATGAGTGTGTGTTTGTTTCCTATATACCTAGTGCCCAAGCAAGTCGTCTTGTTTTCTCATCGTGAGAACATATAGGAATGGAAGAAATCCTTTTCTTCTCTTTTCTATAGTGAATTTTATGTTGTCAGATTGGTTGTTGAGGCGGTCATTAAATTCCTTTAAATATTCTTCCTCATGTGGCTAGTTTCTATATACATCTTCTACAAACCGTAGCCACCATTTTGGTTTTAGAGGGAAGGAATCTATCACGTCGTTTTCCAATTTTTCCATAAAGATGTTGGAAACTATTGGTGAGAGTGGTGAGCCCATTGCTACTCCCTCTCTTTTCTCATAGATTTTCCCTCTAAAACTGAAGAATGTGGACTTGAAGCATATTTATACAAGTTTCGTAGTTTCATCGATGTTTACCATATCTCTGATGACCTCTATGGTTTCAACAATCGATACATTCCTATAGAGAGATATTACATCAAAACTTGTGAGAATGTTTCCTTCCTCAATTTTCCAATCCTCCATCATCTTTACTAGATGTGTTGAGTCTTTTACATAAGAGAAGGTGTTTCCTACAAGAGGTTCTGGTCTCTCTGCTAGGTATTTCCCTGGGTTGTAATTTGATGACCCTATTGTGTTAACAATAGGTCGTAGATGAGCACCTTGTTTGTGGATCTTGGGAGAACCATAGATACGCGACATTATTGAGATCTTTGGGATGATTTTTTTTTCATTTGGTCATCCAAGGATGATTTTTTTATGGTTGTGGTCACCAGTCTCGTGATTTTATTCATTGGAACCTTATTGACCTTCGCGTAGCTTCCACATGCTAGATGTTCTCTCATTTTTTTATCGTACTCCTCTTTTCTCATTATAATGGTCGTGTTTCCTTTATCATCTTTGAGAATAATAATGTCTTTTCTCATCCTCAACAATTTTAGAGCATCCCTCTCCACCTTTGTTAAGTTTCTTTTCAGTGGTCTGGCATTTTTTAGGATAATGGCACACTCCTACCTGATGACATTTGCGTTGTTTTCTGGCATGTTCCTAATGGTGTTCTCAATATTACATATCAGCGCCACCAACAGGATTCGCTTTGGCGCTACGACGAAGTTCAGGACTGTTTCTAGTAAACGTTTTTCTCCTTCGTTGAGGTCTACGCCTACCAGGTTTACGACTACATTCATTTGCCATAACCTAGTCCAGTTTTATTACTAAATGATCTTTGACAACCTAGGATGTCATCCAGAGTTTTTGAAATTCTCTTAAACTTTGATTGAAAGGAATTTTCAGTTGTATTCTTTCTAAGAAATATCAACTCAACTTTGAACTTTTCTAATCCTTTCTCTCGTTTCTTGAGTTTTTGTTCTAGATTGTTTTCAACCTTTTTGGCTTCTTGAAGCTAATTTTTTAAGTGAGCAATAATTCTTTCTGCATCATTTTTTTTCTACTCAGATGTTGTCATATGAATTTTTTATTTTTTGTACATTCCTTTATAATTCCCTAATTCTTCAAGAGCACTTACAAGTTCTGCTTCAAGATCTACCACACCTTCTACTTCTTCTTCATGGATTTTTTCTCTATTCACATGAATAGGACTTCATCATCTTCATCTTCACCATACTCATTTGAGAAATTACCATCCATGGAATAAAAGGTCTTATTTTTGTTTTTCTTCTTAAAAATCCTTTTTTTTTCTAAGGGTATTTGGAAGCAAAGTGACTAATTCTCCTAGAGCTAAAAAAATTTAATAGTAAATTCCCTTTGTACTTACCAGTGCCTCTCTTAATATTTTTAACAAGAAGTGGTTCTTCATCATTAGAATATTCTGATTGAATATTTGTTTTATATTTCTTAGCAACCTTAGATGCTTTAAAATTGATTCCTTTTTTTTAGAATCATCTTGCCCAATCCTCATTTCATAAGCTATGAGGATCCCATATAGTTCTTCCATGGTGAGGTTGTCAATATCTTCTCTATCTTATAGGGTGGAAATCTTTGGATTGTAAATCACTGGAAGTGATCTTAGTACTTTTTCAACTATTTCCTTTTCTTTCAATTCTGCTCCTAGCCCCTGAATTGCTTTAACTATTTCATTAATTCTATCAATGTTTTCTGAAATTTTTTCTTCTTACTTCATTTTTAGACTTTCAAATTAAGTTTTAAAAGTCTGTATTTTGGCCCTTTTTACCTTGGTGTCTCCTTCATAGATGGTGTGAAATTTGTCCCAGATATCCATTTTTGTTTTGCAATGCATAACTTTGGAAAAGACTGTTCTCGCTAATCCAACCAAGATTGCATTAACAACTTTAACATTGTTTCCAAATTGTTTTATTACTTTAAGATCCATGGGTGGATATTTTGGATATACGTACCCTGTTTCTACAAACATCCAAACATGTACTCTAATAAACATTATATTGATTCTCACCCTAATGCTCTAGAAAGCATAATATTCTCTGTTGAAAATTGGAACCTTGGAGGACATTTTTACTTATCGATCCATACTGATAAAAGATATATCTTCAAGTGTTTAAAATTTTACTAAAGAGTCCTCTCTCAAAATAATGTTATAAAATCAAGTAATAGTGAGAGGGGGAGTGAATATGTATCAAGAAATTTATTTAAATTTTTACCACTTAGAACAAAAACAACATTGAACATAGAAAACACAATATTATCGTGGAACCCGAATTGGGAAACCCACCAATACTTCTTATTACTACAAAATTATATTTACAAACACTTTGCAAACACCAACTTGCTAGATGCACCAACAACTAATTTTTTCAGCTACAACTAAAGGATGCAACAACACCCTGTTTACTAGCAACAACTTGAAGGAGGCTACGACCTCCTACAAACTTGCATCTCATCCATGCACCTCCCAACATCCCTCTTATGATAATTTGATCTATGAGTTTTGTACGCCTTTATATATTAGAATTGAATGTACAAAGACCATTTTATGAAGGTTTAAATATTTTATTATATACCCTCATATGTGCCTCTTCATCTAATAGTCATGTATCTTCACCTTGACTCTTCCAAAAATTCTGGCATGATTTCTAAGCGTCCAACAAAAATCCTTCTGCAATTACCATTCTGCAATGACCTTTCCCCATTTATCTTTACACAAACTATATTTCTGTAATTTATGGATGTGCCTTCCTTCCACAATTGCGGTGCACTTTCACATCCTCCTTGTGCAAACTCCTTCCGCAACAATCTTTCTGCAATTGCCATTTCCACAATCTGTGCGAACTCCTTCCTTCTGCAATTGTGGTTGTGGGTTGTGAAGATTCCTTTCAACTTTTTTCAACTAGGCTTATGCATTTACCCTTTCCGCAATTGTCTTTCCACAATTGTCCTTTCGAAAATTGTGGGTTGTAGGTTGTGGGGATTCCTTTCAACTTTTTCAAAATAGGCTTCTATAAATTGTCTCCCACAAATTGTCTTTTGCAACTCCTTACAACCGTCATATCAGCAAGTGGCCTTTCCACAATCTCTATTGGTCATCTAATCCACGATCTACGGTGAACTTTAACCTTTATTTCTAAGTCATCATCCATTCAGGAAATTAAAGTTTGTACACTTTCTCTTGTGTAATGGTATGTAAGCAGTTGATCTCTTACAAATTCCTTCTCATCAGTCGATCTATGATATCTTGTGCAATTTTAGTCCATGTATATGTTCCCCATAGTTCTTTGTTTAAACTATGCAACCACAAACTCTATGATTATGTGTTTATATATGTTTCCAACAATGTCAATTTAATCAACAGATGTTGTATCCACTTTGGTTCTCCACGAGTTCCTTGAACTGCTAAAAACATCCAAATGCATCATATTTAAGTTTTAGAAAAGCTAACCATGTTTTTCATGTGAAGTCATCAATAAAAGTAAGAAAATATCAGAGTGCACAATTTCAAGTCGTATGCATACTTTGTATGACATTTTCACTCAAAAATTCTCTCTATGTTGCTTTTCGAAAATGCAACCTTTACAAACTCTCTCTGGTTTGTCCATCAACGGAAATCCTTTCACCATATTATTTTTGTGCAGTTGCTTCAGCCCACCGAAATTTAGATGTCCAAATATTAAATGCAATAGGTAGGATTCATCTTGAACTTCTGATTGAAATGCTACTTGAATTGCAACGCTATCCTTTTATTCCTTATCACAATTATTGTCTGCTTCTTTTCCTCAAGTTTCCTTGATTGCAACTCTTGACTTTTTCTTTCCTTTCATGTTTGGCGTTATCCTGAAAGGAAACAAGCGATTGGTTGTCAATGGTAATTTTGCTATTAGTTGGTTGCATAGTCATAATACTTTAAGCACAAAATGATGTTTTCCATGGAGAATCTATAATATTTTCGTATCACCTGTCCAATGCTCATCAAATTGTATTTAAGACCTTTGAAAAAATAAACATCAGGCATAGTGTTTTTCTCCCCCTATTTGGTTCGAATACCAACAATACCTTTTCCCAAAACAATGACTTAGATATTATTTCCAAGTGTGACATCAATTTGAAATTACCAATCATATGATTGTTACAGCATGAATCTAAATACCATGTCACATGGAATTTATTGGACAACATTGTATTCAATTAGGGATTCACATTCCAAAAACATTATGTGTAATATCCCAAATCTGATATCAACTCTGCTGCAAATTTGATGAAAATTCTAAATGAAAAATTGCACTTAATCAGTCAACTCTTGAAACTAGGAAAATAACGGAATGTTGTTGATACTTTTGTAAATAGTGAAGTGGGATGATGGGATAAACCAAAAAATGTTTAGGATAGAAAAGTATCTTCCATAACACATTTAAATTAGGGACCATATAGTTTTTCGAATCATCTTCATTGAAACTTACTCCCACGCTTCTGGGTCCCCCAACCATGCAACTAAGAAGAACTTTAAAATCCAATAAACAAAGGGTTTTTCCAAGGTTCAAATGTTTTTTTAAACTGTTAATAATCCTCAAATGAAGTTTTAAATAGTCAATAATAGATATGGAATCATTTGGAGTTGTTGGGAAATATTTGGGAAAATGTAGCAGTTTTGGATTGGGGAGACCATACGTAAAGAATGTTGTCCAAATAAGGTATGACCTCAAATAAATCATTGTATGAGCATTTTTATTGGTAGTGGGTTCATTTAACCTCCTACAACAACTTTCTTAATGACATTTTCATTCATAGAACTTCTAAAATGAAGAAAATTGTAAACTAGTAGGGGTGTGCAAAAATTAATGAATTTCGTACCATATTTAATTCATAACTTATAATGATGTATTATTAAGACTAATATATAATTATTTAACATATAATATCATTTAATACTGCTTCTCATTTCCATTACTTCATTCTTATTTCATAAACTGATAAAAACCCCCATCTAGTTGGCAAATAAAGGCTCACTCATGAAATCTTAACATGAGAAATATCTGGAAAAGAAACATTATTGTATTACAGAATTAATAATGAGTGTATTTGGATTGATCATATCAGGAATAGGTTTGGATTACTTATCTCTCCAAAAAATGGGATCCAAAACTCACGGCAGGAGGACCAAATCTAACACCAAGATGGGGATTGGAGTGTAGGTGAAGTTACCTTCATTGGAGCTCATATTCAATGGATAGTTTGGTTTCTCTAGTGGTATTATCTAAATCTTAGGGTTCTAATCCTTTGCTCACCATCACCTACACTAAAAATTGAAGGGGAGAAAGAAGATAGGGGAAGGGACTTGGGGTGCATTTCCCAAGAGACAGATGCACAACACTTAGTATGAAGTTGGGATTCACTCAAAAAAATATAATTCAGTAACCAAACTATGAAATGGATCTTGAATTATCATTAAATAGACCAGTTGTGACCCAATGGGAAAGTCAATCACCTGTTGAGAAATTTTCCCTTGCTAAACCCTAATCCTAGCCAAGTGGAGCACCATTCTTAAGAAATTGGCAAGTATGTGTCATGTGAGATGTTTCCCTGTCCGTGCCTTTCATCCAACTTAGAAACGGTGCTCTCCTTAGTCCTAGATTTTACTTCTTTTTCCCATGACACTTTTTTTGCACTTCCTTCTTTTGTGACTGAACCACTAAATGGAAATTGTGCCCTCCTTTGGCCGAGAGTTGCTTGCTTTTCCTTATGACAACTTTTTTGCACTTCTGATTTTGTGACTGAACCCCTAAATGGAAACTCCGCCCTCCTTTGGTCCAATGTTTCTTGTTTTTTCTTATGACATATTTTCTTGGATTTTGGTACTTTCCCTCTTTTCTCTCGCTTTCTTTTTTCAATCCATTGATAGTTTCTAATTATCCTCCCAGGCAAGTTGGCTTTCCCAAGTGCGCCCCCGTGACATGGAAACTTATTTTCCACATATTTAATTGCACAATAATTAATAATGACAAGAAATTAAACTAAGTAAAAGCCTTATAATATTAATTTGACAAAATTCCCTGGGTTGATTAATTAATGTCACTTAGAACCCCTAGGTGTTTTGTCTAGGTCAACAATTTTGGTGTTAAAAATTGTGTGGACATGAAATTCTAATGGTTGAATTGTTGGTGTTGCTTGACTAGTTTTGGCATTGCTTTTCTTGCTCATACTACTTCTTCTTGCATTCAAATGAAAAATGTCCAAATTTCTTGCAATAATGACATTGTATTTTTTATTTAACAAACCTGTGACCACTTGGATAACTGGGGTTTTGATTTTGTTCTCTACAAGCGACTCTTACAAAACTACTGTTGGGTCCTCCTCTAGAAAAACTTCTTCTTGTTACTCTAAAATTAGATCTTCACCTTCCTCTTCCATGATTTATAGATTATTGTACTTCAAAGGAACCTTCTAATGTTGTATTTGACCTACTAATTCTATGTTCAACATTGATGAATGAGGCTTGTAACTCATCAATGGTAACATGGGACAAGTATTTGTTTTATTCCAAGGTCACAACCAAGGATTCAAATTTTTGGGGAAGAATTCTAAGAAATTTTCAACAATCCTTTTGTCTTATATATTTTATCCATGAAATTTAAGTTAATCTATCACACCAATAACTATTATAAAATAATTCTACTCACTCTGTATCTTTCATTGACATGGATTCAAAATATCTTCTAAGAAGTTACAATTAAGAAGGCTTTACCTTGTCCAAGCCTTGATAGGTAGTTTCCAATGTATCACATGCCCCTTTAGATTTCTTTGTTGTTGCTACTCTTGGGAGTATGCTTTCATGCATGGCTTGATGTAAGTACAACAAATATTTTCCATCCTTCTTCCTATATTCTCTGAAGGCATCTTTCTAAGATTGTGTGGGATTATTATATGTCTTTTGATCTATTGGTTCTGTATAGACATTTTGGAATATCTCCCATACATATTGACCCTTCAACAAATCCTTCATTGTTAGAGACCAATACTCATAATTATTTCCCGTGAAAATTGGGATTTGTAGACTTTCATTTGTGTACCAGAAGTGGAATCATTTTTAAAATTTTTATTTTCCTTGGACAATTGCTTTTTTCCTTTTTAAGACAAGGTTTATTTATCAAACCTTCTCAGATACTAGATATTTAGAGCGTGGATAGAGGGGGAGAGAGAGAGTGAGAGGGGAATCGATAATCAACTTGAGTTACTATGCAGTATGAAATTTTCTTTTCTTTACTTTTGCAGTTGCGACACACTACCTTTGGGAAACCCGACATTTTTCTTCAATGGGTTTAAATTCAACCAAAATACCTGGGACACGATTTTACTGCGATAAGGTTTTACTACAATATGAATTTTACTGCCACATACTTCACTATGACATTACTCAACATTCACTTTACGTCAACACACATTTTCTTGTAACGCGACACACTTTTAGCTCGACAAACACCCACTTCAAAATGATCACATTTAACAGAACTGTATACCAACATAGATCCAAATCCTATGCTTTATCAAGTGCCGAGAGGGATTAAATATTTGGAATTGCAAACCTCTTCTTAAGTATTGCACTCAACTATCATCTTTGGTGTGATTCGGAGGAAAAGACACGTCTTTTTATGTAAGGTCGATAGATAATATTTTTAATATTAATATTTAATAGTATTTATGGCCGACATATAATATTTTTTATTATTTTTTATTTTGTTAGGAAATAACATGACAGTATCTCCCCCATACATGGTTTTAAAACCATGTACAAGTCCCTCCTAAAACCATGGGTTGTTTAGCAGGCCTTGCACATGGTCTTAAAACCATTTGCAACGACCTTCGAAACCATGTACAATAAAACCATGGGTTGTTTAAGATGCCTTGCACTTGGTTTTAAAACCATTTCCAAGGCCCTCCTAAAACATGTACAATAAAATCATGGGTTGTTTAGGATGCCTTGTATATGGTTTTAAAACCATGTGCACGACCAACAATTTTTTTGCAGATAATTCAATATTTTATTTTTTATTATTTTGTTAAGTAGGAACATTATAACATCTCCCCCATATTGTGTTGTTTATGTGGCTGGAAATTTTTTTAGCCAATAATTACATTTCTTGTTTTGTATGGCCAACATTTACAACAAAAGCGTTACAAGATCTCCTCCATACAGGGTTGTAGAGCACCTCTCGGCACAAAAAGGAGATTTATTTGTCTATTAACTTATAATATGAAAAAAAAAATCACCACTTTGTAGCTTGGGATAAACCTTGACACAACTTTATTGCAACAAGATCACAATATTATATAACCAAAATATTAAATAAGACTTATGTCGAGCACTCTGAGGTTGAAACATAAACTTTTACACGGTGAAATCTTTGCGGATTCTTTATGTATTTCACAAAGGGTAAATATAAACAACATTCACACAAGTAATTCTGGAGAATATTTGCACCATAAATAAGGCATGCATTCAACCATAAGCTATGGGTTTATATATTATCGCAACATAACAAAAAAACTACGACAACATTTAGATACCAAAAATGCATAAGCAAGAGTGTTGTTTTATGCAAAGACCAAAAATGAAATGACTCCTCGACAACCATGTACAATATGTAGAAAACAAGATGACCCATAAAATGAGAAGCATAAGAGAAATAGAGATGAGGAACAAAACTTTCAGATGTTTCATGATTAAACCAATGTTGAAACGCTATATGTTGACACCGGTTCACAACTATTCTTCCATAGTGACAAACACATTCATTATCTATGTAAATCAACTAAAACAACTTACCTCATCAAAAAATATTTCATTTTTCCCTTTTTTATCATTTAGAAGGGAGGTGCAAAAATGATAGTTAAAACTCATGCACCAATTCCAACAAGAGCCTCCCTCTCCAATGTAGAAGGATAAGCATGTATGATTAACTTTTGGTGGCTTGTTGCATACCTAAATAATAACAACAATAAATACATAAATATAGCATAATACAATATATATATATATATATATATAGAAATATAAATAATAATATTAATAATAACGATAACAACAAACAATAATAATATAATATATAATATTAATTTGTGAAAATGAAGAATTGCATTGGACACCCTTTAAATAATTATATATATGGGAAAGTCTATCTTGTCAAATAACATAATATCTATTTTATCGACTTTTATATATATTCATGGATTATTTGTATTTTTGAAAGTGGAAGTTCGAGAAGTTCCAGTAAAAGGTTTTTTATTGTTATAATTGTATGAGCGCAAAGTTATAGTTCCAAGACTTTAACCATTATGTTAGGGTTTCCTTAAAAAATAGGACCTTGTCGAAAAAAAGAAGAAAAAAAAAGGGTAAAAGTAAAACCACACGTGGTTTCTTAATAAGTGGGTTTGGGTTTATTCTCCAACAACAAACAAAAAAAATTATATTTTAACCTAGGTGGGGAAGGTAACAGTCATTCCTCCAAACCACCTAATCTACACCATTTTACAAAACTTAAAAGGAAAAAAATCTAAAAGTGCATAATAATTGCTACTAAGAAGCAAGTTGGATTCAAATTTAGGTGGGGAAGGTAACAATCATTCCTCCCAACCACCCAATCTACAAGAAGTCTTTAGGGGAATAAATTAATTATTGAAAAGTAAAATATACTATACAAGATAAAATATGTCTTTATTTGATATATGTTGGGATAAGAAGCATAACAAAAAGGAGTCGCGTGACAAAAAACAAGGAAGATTCTAGCAAACTTTTAAAAAACATGCACACCCCATATTAAAAACTTATGGGCTTATTCAAGAGAATTCTGTTCGCATTGTTATTTGCCCGAGAACCAAGAAGAATTGTATAAACGTTGACCTAGCAAACCAATTACTTCTTTCAGAATATGATATAATTAACAATAACGCGATTCTTTCTAATGAGAAATCTGAGCTTAAGAACCTATAACTATATGTTGATGATTACAACGTCCTAACGCAATTCAGTATTGTTCCAATGGTATCATTGGAGCAAGAAAGGATTGATATAATTCTAGGGTCAACTTGGTTAGATACATTGGCTACCTTCATGTTCAACACAAGGAAAAAGTTCTTGACATTTCCTTACAAAAAGAAGAAAGTCACATTTCAGGATGTTATAATGAATTCAAGTTCATGAGTTGTTTCAACTGAATACTTTAAAGACATCTCGAAGGTGCTTTCATAAGAAGGTAAAAAAATCGATACAAAAGATGCATAATGAATTTGATAAAGTGAGCATAGACAAATGATAAGAGATCTCTCGTCTAAGATATCATAATCAGAATTTGCTTCTTCAAATAAAGAAGGAAAAGGATAAGGCACAATACAATCAAATGCTAGAAGAGGAGAATCAAGATCTTGAGAAGAAACTCTTAGAAAATATCGAAGAGAATAATCACCTTAAGAAGTGTAAAAAATATGTAATAGATCACATCTTGAAGATTAAATATGATGAGAAAGTGCGAGATGAAATGTAAAGGAACCTTAAGAATGATAAGTATTTGTTATAAAAATAATCAAATACAAGTCTAGTCCTTGTCATAGTTCAAAAAGAAGCCAATCTAGTAAAAATACAACATCCAACACATATCAATGCTCAAAATATGACGCTAGTGAAAGAAAATAACATTGTGAAAATTCCCTATCAATGCCCAAACCATTTAAATGGGTATCTTAGAAAGTGGGAATTGTTGAAATATAATGGCACTAATGTAATCAAAGCTCCTGACGACAGATCAGTAGGGAATCCCAACAATCAACAAGAAATCAATTTGGGATTGATTGATATGTAAACGTATTGAAATTTATTCTCTACACTTAGAATTTCATATCGACATGTTTCGTTAGCTATGACGTCACAAGGAACAATGCGACCACATTATAAGGCTTGAGAACAAAGCCTTTCAAAGAAAGAGGCAATGTTACATACCTAAATAATAACAACAATAAATACATAAATATAACATAATACAATATATATATATAGAAATAGAAATCATAATAATAATTACAAACAATAATAATATAATATTAATTAGTGAAAATGTGTAACTCTTTATGAAGAGTTGCATTAGACACCTTTTAAATAATTATATATACGGGAAAGTCTATCTTGTTAAATATCATATCTATTTTATCAACTTTTATATATATTAATGGAATATTTGTATTTTCGAATGTAGAAGTTCTAGAAGTTCCAGTAAATGGATTGTTACCATTACATGGCTTCTTACCTACACAACTATTTTTTTAATGGCATGGTTTTGAAATTGACTTCTATGGCTTCTTTTAAATTATTTCCCCCTTTTTCTTCTGTTAATGTCTTTTTATAATTTATTTATTTCTCAATCCCATTTTTTTCCCCTTAATTTAGTTTCTCTTTATTTATTTTCACTATAATATATAGTTTTTTTTAATTCAATAATAATAATATATTATTATTAAATTTAATAATATTAATATAATATAATAACTATATTAACTATAGACTATATTAACTTCTATAATGACTATATAATATTGTATATATTACAATATTAATTATATATACAACTATATTATATATACGCCTCCGAGGTCGGGTTTTTGGGACACTATTCCCAAAATCGTCGTCCTTCTATCAAATAAAAAATCGTCATGCATGTTTCCAAATTCACGTTTTTAAAATCAACAAGTCATCCTTTTATCAAATAAGAGATGGCAACATGCATTTTCAAAATTGACGATAAAGGATTGGCATATGCAATAAAAAATCGCGTGTTTTGAATAGGGATGTAGAGCGTTGAGATTCCAAGATACCATAACCTATGAGAGTTTTTTTTTGAGTTCACGAATTATATTTTCCTTAAAACAATATTTCCCTAAAATTCAGAAAAAAAGAAAATTACTTTTTAATTTTAAGAAAAGAAAAACACGGGAAATTGGATTATTTGAAACAAATTTAGGTTCAAAAACATATTTCTAAACTAGCATAGCTCCAAATACCTACACAAATTTACTAAACCGTTGTAACTTTACCATTATTTTCTTGTACACCTTAGAACCTCAAAATTCCAAAGGGTTCAAACCTATTTTTGCAAATTTGTTTAACACTATGTTGGATTTGTCACAGCGAAATAGATTATTTCCTCAAATCCATCATGAAACCTTTGCAAATGTTCTAAACACACTGTCAATTAGCAATTATCTTTCCCACATAAGAGATCACCGTTTGAACATGCTTAAAGAAACACACCTACAAAGATGTCAAAGTGTTTCGCCCCCATAGAATTCACTCAAAAGTTTTCTAATTAAAAGTATATTAGCTTTGATAAGCATTGTCTTGTAAATTCATTGAAATTGAAATAATATATGTCTCTTAATATACAAAATCACTTAGACCCCTATCTTTAATTTGAATATATTCTATCTAGGATGAATGTAGTAAAATCTTTGAAGAAAGAAATAAATAAGGAAGCTGCTCAAACATTCACGGGGAAGAAGATCGAAAGATATTTCTCACTGTTTTCTTTCTCTATATTCAACCTAGACCTTGGTGAAATAGGTAAGTCTAGGTGATGGTATGATGCATGCTTCAATGTACAAAACGCTTTAGTTCGTACTTGTAAGTATAAGTTTGATGTTATGTTGACAGCGTCCATTTGATATTTTAATTTCGTTTAGGTGGTTGGGTGGTTCCATCTTTCAGTTAAGCCTTTGCTACTACATCATTTCCCGTCATATTTTATTCCACGTCAACATGTGCTTTTAACGTTTGACCATGTTCACTATATTGATGTTCCCAACTTTATTGAACATTCAAGATCTCAACCGCTACCCTTCGAGGAAAAATGTATATGTATAATTGTAAAATGTTTTTATTATTATTATAAAATATTGATTTTTTAAAATGGCATTTGATATTATTTCTTTAAATATTAAGATATTAACATTTCACAAGTATTTGTTATTTCTATAAATATTTTTTTTCCACATGGGGGGATTTATTCTGTATAGAATATATATGGTGATAAGTTATATAATATAGATATTGTGATAAGCAATACATGATACTACATGATAACTATATGTTTTGAAATGGTTTATTTTATTTTATTTTGAAATAGTTTTTTTTAATATTTAAAGATTTAATTTCAATTTTGACTTAAAATATAAAATAAAAGATTAGATGTATGAAAAAACATCGTCTTTGGCTAGAATAATTCAGTTGGTTAAAACATGTGCTTATTAGCATCAAATTTACATAACTATATGTGAGGTTGGGGGGCGTGAATGCTTTGTGAAAACTACAACCCACCATCGCGAGTGTTAACATGGGATCATTACAGATGACACTTTCTTATTACAATATAGTTAAAATTAAAAAAAGAATTTACATCTCATGATGCACATAAGTTGATGACTTGTTATAGTTGAATAAGGAACTTTCTTTATTAAAAAAAACATTCTAAGGAATTGTACTAAATGTAGGTTTTATACATAGCAAAGGTTGCATGCAATGACCTATCTCCGAATAGATATGACCAATTTACAAAGTGACAAAATGTTTAGGCGAGATCAATGATTAATTAGTTGGGTTCTTCCGAGCTTATGCAACTTTTATATAAGCTCTCGATCTTTAAAACATCCCAATCATGTATTGCTCAAATAGGATGAATTTTACTCATTGAAGAGATGCATATGAATTAGGAGAGATATGTGGCCAATGCCATGTCGGTGGGCCCCCCATCTAGTGCCAAGTGAATGTAGCACCCTTTGAAAAGAGATCCATTCCTAGATAGCAAGATAGTTTGTTGTGCAACTCAACTCCTCTCTTCTCCTTAAATTGTTTATCGAGTTCCAACTCTCCTTCTACCCATAAATTAGTATGTGGTAGATAAATCGTCTTGAAATGTTAGTCATATACACAAGTCATTGATGAAAGAAAAAACATCTCTTAGGATGGTTAAGAGGATAAGATCAAATGATTCATTTTCTAGCTTTAATATTGTTGGATTTTATTATACATGCTAGCATGATAATGTTATACACTTCAAGTGTCTTCGAAAGAGGTAAAAGGCATGTTAATGATACATTCCTAATGTGTCTTAGGAAGACTTAGTAAGTAGTTATGTGAAAATGTCAATTGACTAAATATTGAATTTAAGTTTCTTAATATAAACAAGTTTGCACTATAGCAATGCTTAGCATAATTACAAAGTTATAATTTGTACTAGTTTGAAATTTTTAATTCGTCATAGATGAATATTTGTGAAATTTGTCAATTAATGGATAACAAGTGGAAAGGAATAACAAGCGATACATTAATTGTAGTCTTGTTCTCATCATGCAAGATCAGGTTGAAAATTGATTCTACAACATGTTCCCTTGCCTCATTATGGTTCCACAGATATTTATGAGAAAACAAAATACACCTTGAATGGTACGAGATTGGACCAATACTAATAAATCTAGTTCAAGTCATCCAATCAAGCTTAAAATAATAATTATGGCATCCCAACTATACTAAGTCTAGTCATCCATGTCAAATAACTCACCTTAAATGTTTATCAAATTAAAACAAAAATAAGTTTGTGATTGGAAAGGTGGACATTCTTAAACACTCTATTTGTCTATCCTAATAACTTTCAAATTTCAATTGTAACATTAAATATTCTTTCGCTTAAACATAGAATTAAGTATGTGATGCAGAATGGTCATTTTCAAAGGTAACCATATAATTTGATATTATATTTATAACATCAAATACTTATTCACTTGAAAATTAAAATGTATATTTTTAAATGTAAAAACATATTTTATAATATCTAAGCACACATTTTGTAACTCAGTAAACAATCTACTAAGTATTCTAAATAGGTTTCACATTATAATTGTGACATTAAATATACATTCACATTAAGACAAAATATATGGTGTCAGAAGGTCAATTCTTAACTATAATCACATACTTTTTACTTGAATAAACACTCTCCTAAAAACTTTCAATAACCATGTTTTTAGTGACTTAAATTATAGATATAGAGGAAGCACTTAGCATAGACTAATTTTTACTACTTTTCTTCAACCCTGTCCCACCAAATGTACCCTTCCATGTTGCCTTAGTTGCATTTGGAGAATATTTGATGCCATTTCCCCAAGGGTCGAATTAGTGATTTTGTTGTTGTTTGGGAGAGGGTTATAACAGCCTGTATAAACTAAATAATGATTCATATGAGATCTTAACAATGTCCCTTTAACATCCTCTTCTGCTGTTCAAAAATTTGAGTGGGTTTGGGAGTATTTGAGAAGCCATTTTCAGCATTTTCCTAGGGGTAATTGGAACCCCAATTTGCTAGTGAAGACTCCCACCTTGTCCAGAATATTAAACAAATTTGAATAAGTATTTGGAGGGTCATAAATCATCCCTAAACATCATATTCAAGTATTAATATTAGTAATATACCTTCTCAGAATTTTTGGGAGCATTTGGTTCAATTTGGAGAACTAGACATCAAAACTAGTCAAAGGTCAAAATAGGGAAAAAAGTGAAAATTTGGTCATTTCAATAAAAAATAAAAAAAGGGACATTATAGTGGGGCAAACATGAATTCTTTGTGAAAAATGCAACCCACCATCACCATCACCTATGGATGTTAACGTGGGATCATTACGTATGGCACTTTATTATTACAAATATAGTTAAAATTAGAAAAAGAATTTACATCTCATGATGCACATGAGTTGATGACTTGTTATAGTTGAATAAGGAACTTTCTTTATTAAAAAAAGAGCATGATAAGGAACTACACTAAAATGTAGGTTTTATACATAGAAAATGTTGCATGCAATGACTTATCTCCAAATGGATATGACCAATTTACAAAGTGCTAAAATGTGTAATTGGGATGAGTGATTAATTAGTTCGGCCCTTATGAGCTTATGCAACTTTTATATATAAACTATCAATCTTTAAAAGAACCCAATCATGTATTGTTCAATTAAGATGTTTTTTACTATTTAAAAGATGCATGTGAATCAGGTGATATATGTGGCCAATTCCATGTAGGTGGGTCCCCCATCCAGTGCCAAGTGAATGCAGCCACCTTTGAAAAAAGATTCATTCCTAGCTAGCAAGATAGTTCATTGTGGAACTCTACTCCTCTCTTCTCCTTAAATTGTTTATCGGGTTCCAGCTCTATTTCTACCCACCAATCAGTATGAGGTAGTTGAATCATCTTGAAATGTTAGTCATATACACAAGTCATTGATGAAAGAAAATATATCTCTTAGCATGGTTAAGAGGATAAGATCAAATGATTCATTTTCGAGCTTCAATGTTGTTGGATTTTATTATACATGCTAGCATGATAATGTTACACTTCAAATGTCTTGGAAATAGGTAAAAGCCTGCATGTTAATGATACATTCCTAAAGTTTCTTAGGAAGACTTAGTAAGTAGTTATGTGAAAATGTCAATTGACTTAAATATTGAATTTAAGTTTTTTAATATAAACAAGTTTGCACGATAGGAATGCTTAGAGTAGTTACAAAGTTATAATATGTAATAGTTTGAAATTTATAATTTGTCGTAGCTGAATATTTGTGAAATTTGTCAATTAATGGATAACAAGTGGAGAGAAATAATAGGAGCTACATCAGTTGTAGTCTTGTTCTCATCATGTGAGATCAGGTTGAAATTTGGTTCTACAACATGTTCCCTTGCCTCATTATGGTTATGGGGATATTTATGAGACAAAAAAAGACACCTTGAATGGTACGATATTGGACCAATATGAGGTTTTCTTGGGTTGGGGTTTGACTCCCCAAGTACTAGCTATACATTTCATTGGCTATTGAGATAGAATAGGTAGATTAAAGCTATTAATATAGAGGGGACTTATGATAGGTATAAGTTGAAGATATAACTTGGATTTAGTTCTATATATTTTTCTCAATCTATTTCTAAGGAGTAACGGAATAGAGGTGACACATATGTAGTTATTGAGAGGTCCTGAAGTAATATCCCTAGATAAGATAGTTCTGAGTTTGGAAAGAGTTTACTCCAATTGTTTCATTTTCAATCATTTTCTTTGTTTCCATTGAGCTTCCTTTCCAGTGTTTATTGCTTCCAAAGTACACATATGTTTAAACCATCCCAAAAAACACTATGGATACATATGTAAGAGTCCATGATATATAAACAAGGTTTCCATGCTCCCAATCATAAACAAAAAGGCATCATCTTGCTAACATTGGGTGGATGATTATCATGGGTTGGATCCAAACCTATTATCAACCTATACTCACAATAATTCACAAAAATAAACTACTCTCTTTTCCACTTCATTGCATCTTCCTTTTCTTCTCAATTTTTACTCTTTCAGCTTTTAACAGTTGTCATTGCCCATCAACAACCTTTTAGCTCATCATAGAAGGGTAAATTATTTTTTTCTATGCAAATGAAATTCAAAAAAACTTCTTGTCAAATTCAAAATAAAGATTATTTTTCAATTTTTCACTTGAAGGGTAGAAAAAATTCCTATAATATATTATACTTTTCAAAATATATCATACTTTTACATAGATTTTTTATCTATACATCATAAAAGAATGTTACTATTTAAATTTTGTTAAATAATTTAATTAATATGTGTTTATAGAAACAAATCATAATACTCTGACTTGTATGAGTAAAATAATATATGTTTATAGAAAAACTCAAATTACTCTAAATTGTATGAGTAGGTTATTAATTTTAAGATATAGTTTAGTTGATGCTAATTTTGAAACACAAATTTAGTTATTTATTAGGTTATTAGTTATTCATTTTACAAGGAGCTAATCCATTCATAGTTTCTTGAACCTAAGCTTATTGGTCACATCGGCAGGTAGTTTCTCATTCATAGGGTTTCCCACAGGCAAGACCCTTCTGGTTGTTCACGGAACCCAACCATCATATGCATCATGTACGATGTGATCTAACAGGGCTTATGACTATGCGATTTGATGACGGGATCCCACTATGAATACCGGACTACATATACTAGCTAAATGCTCCACTTCCCACTCCTCCTACTTGGAGAGCGTATTCAGTGTTTTATTTTTTCTCCTCAGTTTGCACCCTCGTAAATGCATGCTTCTATTTAAATTATTTTTATCTATTCTTATTATTCATTTTATTTATTTGGTTATACTTGTTTTCAGTTCTCATTCAATATAATAAGAGCATTGTGGACTCCCCTCCAATCTCTTTTGCAAACCATTACATGTGTTAGGTAAATGTAAATTTAATTTATTTTTAGTTTTGATAAAATTTGGTACATATTAAAATTATCAATTTTTCCATTTTGATAGTTATTAGTTTTGTTAGTAATGTTTTGGAAAATATTTTTATTAATTTGTCTTTGTGTATATTTATATCAATTTGTTTTTGTGTAAATATTTTTATCAATTTTTAATTTTTTATCATTTTTTCTTATGTACTTTTGTTGTGGTTATTAATGCTCAAAATGAAAGTCCACAAGTTATACAAAAATAACTTGATTTAATAAATTTTACAAAGTAAATTTGTTTTTTTCCACAATTATATTAATAATTTGTACATTAATTTTGGTAATTAATATGTCATAATATATTTAAAGAAGTATCCCATGTTATTAAAAGGAGTTTAATTAATTTTATGGAAAAATGAGTATAGTTCGATGATTATAAGTTAAAATTTTTTTTTTTAATTAATATGTTTTGGTTATAAAATTTTAAATATTTTTTATATTTTTATATGAAAATAATAAATTTGTTTAACTTGTCAACAAAAAAAATACTATTAATAAGGGAGTAAGCTATCTACCTAACCATTTGCACCAGGGCCCACTTGACGCGGTCAGATGATAGCTTACTCCGTTACCTTTCCATGAGACCAAGAACAACTGATTCCAACACCTACTTTCACACCAACTATGCTTTCGAATTCATTCATCCATAAATTTAGCCATGAAAATTCCTGTCTTTTAAGTGCAATTTTAAAATTGTAAGTTTTGGTTGGAAATTTTATAAAAATTGCAAATGTATGTTTAGAAGTGTATAATTTTAGTCAACTCCATAAAAATAACTTGAAAGATCTAAAACTTGGAAGGTTTTACCAACTTCCTTGTAACAATTAATCAACTCCTTTGCTTGTTTTATGAAACCCGACCCAGGTTTAAACCTTGGATTCTTTATCCTTCATGATCACAGAGGTTAAGGTTTTAAACTAGCATACACATAGAACATTGGCGTTATCAAATCCATAACAATTGAATTTCAAATTACAGGTTTTTAGAACACAATTTCATATTAGGTTTAGATGGGTTCAATTCGTAGATTCAATTTGATTTGGTAAATTAGTATTATTCATTATTGCATTAATAGTTTGTTATAGCATTGATCTTCAATGAAAATGCAAGAAAAGAAGTACAATCTGTTGTTCTTGGTCTCACTCTCACAGAATGTTAACAAAGTAATTTATTACCGGACGAAGTCAAATGGGTCCCGGTGGGAAAAATAACTTACTCCATTAATAAGTTAACCCTTCACGTTGAAATATAATCTTACCCTTCAAATTTCATCCCCGGTTGTATGGATGTGTCAGTTGGTGATGTTCCTCTTGCTATTTTCAAAAATGCCTCTTGTTGATTGGGGGATGGGGGGAGGTGGGAAATAAGTTGGGAAGGGGGAATCTTTTAGGTTCCAAACGCAGCAAAAAGAAGACCATTAAAGCCTTTGATGAGCCTTTCATATCACCTTGGGTGGTGGTGTGAACTTGGTTAAGGTTGCTGGGATGGTTAAGTGACCTCAAGCAAACATTAGTCGGTCGATAAAACAACCCGTCAAGTTTGACAGCTTAGAATATTTAGACACTTAGGATTTAGTTAAGATCAACTTAGACACTTAGGATTTAGTTAGGATATTTAGACACTTAGGAGTTAGTTAAGATCAACTTGTGTAATATATCTATTAGTTTAAGTGTGTTTCTTTAGTATGCATTAGTATGCTTTTGTAAATATTCTAATCCAACGGTCACGATATGTTCTAGACATAAAGTGATCTGATGGTTCAACTTCTCTTAGATCATACCTACCATTGATCCATGGCTTAACACCCGATTGGTCCATGATCTCTATTTAAAGAGCATGGAGGTTCATTTGCTAGTTGATCTATTATGAGAAGATCATATGTAACTTTCTTTCTTTTGCATAATAAATTGGTCCAAGTAGTTATTTGGCTAGGGTCGTGGATTGTTTCCCTCTCAAGGGTTTTAATCACATGACAAAAATTGTTGTGTCGATCTGTGATCTATTTGTGTTAAGTGCTTGCTCAAGGTGTTCGATCTTTTGGGAGTACCCTGTGTACCCGAACATGGTATCAGAGTGTTTATAAAGAGCCTCTTTCGGTTTTGATCAAGATCTGGAACCGGTGTTGTCGAAACTTTAAAATAGTTTCTGATTTTGGAGTTTCTATGTATTTTTGGGCTATGGGAGCTATTCCATTGCATCTGAAGCACCGTTTCCATCAGAAAATAGTTTTCATTTCATCGAAAACCATTTCCGTTTGATCCAGAAACACCCATTTCGGCAAATCTGAAGGTATAATGTTACTGGGACGGATTTGTTTTATTTTTTTAAATCTCTAATATTTTATCAATTTTATTACTATATCTTCACTGTTTTAGTCTAAGACTGTTTCCTTCCCTGGCTGTGTATACTCTTTGTCGTGCACCTTGCGCGATCGTGGTGAATCAAAAACAATAAGGGAAAGTTTTTTTCTTGTATTCTCGGCTACATATGCTCTTTGATGTGCACTTTGTGCGACTGAGGCAAATCAGAAACAACAAAAAAACTTGAAAACGTAGACTTTCCAAGTAAGCTAACCAAGATCTAACCCCATCCATAGTGTGGAAAAGTTTTTTTTGTTTTTTTTTTTTTCATTTTTTTGTGATTTATAGAAAAAAAGACAAGCACAGAAAACGAGTGAGAAGAGTAAAAAAAAAAAAAACCCTTCTTCTTTCCATTCTTTTATGTACATTTTAAACTTAGCTCACTTGGTTCAAAGTTGCTTTATTCGTTGATAAGTCTTGAGTTCAAGTCTTATCTAGTTACTTTTTAGTGCATGCAATTTCTATTTTCAAGTTACTTATTATAAAAGTGCATCTCACTTAAATAAAATAAAATAAAAAGTGAGTCACTTAAGTCTTTTAATTTATTGCCACGCTATTTAAAAGTAGTTACTTTTTAGTGCATGCAATTTCTATTTTCAAGTTACTTATTATAAAAGTGCATCTCACTTAAATAAAATAAAATAAAAAGTGAGTCACTTAAGTCTTTTAATTTATTGCCACACTATTTAAAAGTAACATTATTGTAAAAGTGAACATCACTTATTTTACAAAAGTGGCTTACTTAAAAAACAACTTTATTGTAAGTGATTGTCAAATGTTCATCTTGGGAAGAAGGGGGATTCTTTTTTTTAGTTGGTTAAGTTAATATATGCCACGTCACTATTGGGGACATCTTCAACATTTTCTTTGATCAAGCATAACTTCATCATCCAGAATCAGTTTTCAGTGTCGTTTTTTTTTAAATAGCCTAATTTTTCGAGCTCTTTGCATCCAGATAGTTTTTTATGTTCTTTCAGCCATTATTTTTTAGTTTGGCCACCCCTTGTGATATTATACTTACCAGTTCTAACTATTTCTCATGGGAATCTCATATGGAAGATGTTCTACGAGGTAGGGACTTTTAAGAATTACCTCAGGGAAAGAAACATAACCCACTGATGATGATAAAAAAATAAAATGCGAAAATAGATGTGATGAAGCTCGAGGATTGATTGGGATGTCAATCTCTACTGATTTGCGATTCCGCATATCTGGAATTGATGAACATGATAAAGCTTGGGAAAAGTTGGAATCTGTGTTTGGTAAACAATGAAATTCGAGGTCATCAACTTTAGAATGAGTTAATTTCTTTGAATCCAAGTGATTTTTCATGCATTCAAGACTATTTATCTAAGTATAATACTCTTAGACTCTTATGTGAAGAATGCAAGATTAAAAAAGAAGACAAACAATGTATTTATCATATTCTTTCCAAACTTAGACTTGCATATTTTGTTTTTGTATCTACATTTTACTCCATGAAAGAATTCTTGACTACAGCTAGATATCAAGAGCCTAGTCTTGAATCTTTTGTGATTCCTTAATTAGAGAGCAAGATAAGCTCATTCATCTTTGAATAATTAACAATGTAGATAAATCTCGGAAAGCTTTATTGTCCCAATAGAAAGAAAAGTCCAAGCCTCCCAAGAAATAGAATTTTTGCATTAATAAGCCAAACAACAAGAGTCCCAAACCCTCTCAGTCAGCTCCTTCTTTAAAAAATGAGAAAAGACCTAAGCCAAAAGGAAAGAAGACTGAGCATCATTGAAATTTTTGTGGGAAAGATAATCATGATGAATCTAAGTGTTTCAAGAAGATGGCAGCCTTGGAAGAAGCAATGAAGAAGCACCACATCAGCCTAGATTCTTCTTCAGAATCTACTTCTCATGGACATGCACTATGTGCTTCTAGTTACTCTTATATTGCATCTTTTTGTTCTACTTCAAATGAATGGCTCATTGATTCTGGAGCATCTTATCATATGGCTAAGGATCAAGCCATCTTTTCTACTATGCATCAATGTAACACCAAGCAAATATTTGTTGGTGATGATAGATCTCTAAGTGTTACAGGATCTGGAGCAGTTCTAGTAGAAAATGGTCATTTCAGTGATGTACTATGTGTTCCAAAAATTTCCATCAATTTGTTATCAGTCTATCAAATTACTCATTCGGATGAAGGTAAAATTATGACGTTTACACCTCACCAAGTTGTAATCAAGGATTTTAAAAATCCTCAAAATGTCCTTGCTACTAGAACTGTTGATGATATTACCAAGTTGTACAAATTTAACAACTTTGGGTCATCACCTTTTTCTTCAGTTTTTGTTGCTCATAGTGATAACTTGAGCAAACTTTGGCGTGAGCGATTTGGTCACTTAAATTATCGCTAATTGCAACAACTATGTAAAGACAATATGGTGATTGGTCTTCCGATGGTATCTTGCAAGGATAGTGTTTGTTCCAGTTGTGTACTCGAAAAACATCACTGGGACAGTTTTGACAAACGTGCCTTTTGGCATGCCTCAGTTCCCTAGGAGCTTGTGCATGGCGACTTGTGTGGCCCTCTTCCATCTACTTCCTCTTCTTGTTTCAAATATTTCTTAACTTTCATTGATGACTATTCCAGACGCACTTGGGTTTACTTCCTAAAACTTAAGAGCAAAGTATTTAACATGTTCTTGGCCTACAAGGCCCTTGTTGAAAAACAATCTGGTCATCAAATTATTAAGTTAAGATCTGGAAATGTTGGAGAATATGTTAACAACAATTTCAGTACTTTCTATAGTAAACAAGGAATCCAACAATAACACACTGTTCCATATACACCACATCAAAATGGTGTAGTTGAAAGGAAGAACTGCACTTTAAAAGAAATGGCTAATTGTATGATCCAATCTAAGGGACTAATTCTTCAATATTGGGATGAGGCCATAAATTGTGCAAATTACATAGTTAATCGCACACCCACTAAATTTTTACAAGGTATAACACCGAAAGAAGCATGGATTAAAATTAAACCAGATGTAAGTCACTTTCGTGTGTTTAGTTGTGAAGCATGGGCTCACATTCTCGATGAAAAATGGAAAGCATTGTAGCCTAAAAGTGAAAAGTGCATATTTGTTGGATATTCTGAAGATGTAAAAGGTTATAGACTTCTTCAGTCACATTCTCATGATATAATCATAAGAACAGATGTTAAATTTGATGAAACTATCTTAGCGTGCGAGCCTAACTTGGTGAGTGTGCCATCTTTGGCCTGCGAGCCTGATTCGACGAATGTGCCTTCTTCTTCTTCCAACTTTATTGACAGGTTCCAACTCCAATTTCTGATGATGACAGTGAGGATGAAAATCCACCTCCGCCTGCTCATGTTCCTCCAGTTGCACCAGCACCAATGCTTCCACGATGGGTCTGTTCAACATGTGAAGCAGCTGGTAATCTTGCCGGTGATCCTAGAGATCAACATCGAACACGTTCTTAGTTTCAGCGAGCCTCCTCTCTTTTGGCTCAAGTTTTCGAGAATAATGATCTATAAACTTTTGCAGAAGCTTCAGGAAATCTAGATTGGGATGCAGCTATAGATGAAGAATATCATTCCTTAATGGCGAACGATACTTGGGATCTTGTTCCTCTTCCAAAAGGAAGAAAACTTGGTAGATGTAAATGGGTCTACAGAACTAAGTATCAATTAGATGGAAGTGTTGAAATACTTAAGGCAAGTTTAGTTGTCAAAGGCTTTTCCCAAGTTGAAGGGATTGACTACAATGAAACCTTTTCCCCTATCGCAAAAATGAACTTCATCCACCTTTTTCTTTCCCTTGTAGCCTTACATAACTGGGAATTCCATCAAATGGATGTCAAGTCTGCATTTTTACATGGTGATTTATAGGAGAAAATTTACATGGAACAACCTCCCTGGATATGTTCAGGATAACTCTAGCCTTTATTTCTCCTTAAGAAATCCTTATATGGCCTTAAGCAAGCTCCTAGAGCTTGGTATCCCAAAATGGATAGCTTTCTTCCTGAAACTAGTTTTTCTAGATGCAATTCTGACCCCAATGTCTATACCAAGAAAGTAGGAAACCATCTCATCATACTTGTTCTTTATGTTGATGATCTTATCCTTACTGGTAGAGACCCTAAACTTTTAACCCATGTGAAATCCAGTCTTAAGTAAAATTTTGAAATGTTAGACTTAGGACATTTGCATTATTTTCTTGGTATCCAAGTCTTGCAAACCAAAGAAGGAATCTTTATTTCCCAGTCTAAGTATGCTTGTGACCTTCTTCATTTATTTCACATGGAAGATTGTAAACTAGCCCCTTCTCCCTTCCAATCTAGAGTCAAACTTTCTACCACTTGTACTTCCCCTGAAGTAGATGTCACCTTGTATCGTCAGCTTGTTGGTAGTCTCTTATACTTGACTCATTCCCGTCGTGACCTTTCCTTTTCCGTTGGTCGTGTCTCCCGTTACATGCAAACACCTCATGAAAACCACTGGAAAGTAGCAAAAAGAATACTTCGATATATTCGAGGTACAATTCAGTTTGGGATTCATTACAGTACAAGGGGGGAACCTTTCTTGGTTGGTTTCACTGATTTAGATTAACTTGCCGACGATCCTGATGATCGAAAGTCTACTGCAGGTTATGTTTTTAGTCTGGGATCTGGACCTATCACTTGGGCTTGTAATAAACAACAGGCTCTTGCTCTTTCTTCAACGGAAGCATAATATCGAGCCACTATTAATGCTAGTCATGAATCTTTATGGCTTCGACAGATCCTTTCATAGTTTGGATTTGAGCAGCAGCAGCCTACACCCCTTTGGTGCGACAATCAAAGTTCCATCAAGCTTGCCAAAGATCCGGTTCTACATCAACATAGAAAACACATTGAGCTACACATGCACTTCATCAGAAATCTTGTTCATGATCGTGTTCTTGAAATTCTCTATTGCCCTATAGATGATGAAGTTGCAAACATCTTCACCAATTCTCTTATAGAAGTGAAGTTTTCTAAACTTTGATCTATGTTAGGAGTTCAGGAATGTGTCCTTAAGGGGGGATAGGCTCTAATTCCTCCTTCATTCTCCTAATAGTGTCAGTTTTGTAAATCCTTTAATCGTGTCCCAAGTTGTTCTTAAGGGTGGATGCTAGGATATTTAGACACTTAGGAGTTAGTTGAGATCAACTTGTGTAATATATCCGTTAGGTAAAGTGTGTTTCTTTAGTATGCATTAGTATGCATTTGTAAATATTCTAATCTGACGGTCACGATATGTTCTAGACACAAATTGATCCCACGGTTCAACTTCTCTTAGATCATACCTACCATTGATCCATGGCTTAACACCCGATTGGTCCATGATCTCTATTTAAAGAGCATGGAGGGTCCTTGGCTAGTTGATCGATTATGAGAAGCTCATATGTAACTTTCTTTCTTTTGCATAATAAATTGGTCCAAGTAGTTATTTGGCTGGGACCATGGACTGTTTCCCTCTCGTGGGTTTTAATCACATGACAAACATCGGTGTGTTGATCTGTGATCTATTTGTGTGAAGCGGTTGCTCAAAGTGTTCGGTCTTTTAGGAGTACACTGTGTACTCGAATAGGTGGCAAATAAGTTGGGAAGGGGGAGGCTTTCAAGTTTCGAACGCAGAAAAAAGAAGACCGTTAAAGCCTTTGACGAGCCTTTCATATCACCCTGGGTGGTGGTGTGAACTTGGTTAGGGTTGCTGGGATGGTTAAGCGACCTCAAGCGAAAATTGGTCGGTCGATAAAACATCCCGTCAAGTTTGACATCTTAGAAACCGGAACAACGAGTAAATTTGACAGTCTAGACAACTCCGTAATTAGTTTTGACTCTTTTTAAAGCAAAATCATGACGGT
Source organism: Pseudotsuga menziesii (assembly GCA_001517045.1). NCBI lineage: Eukaryota > Viridiplantae > Streptophyta > Pinopsida > Pinales > Pinaceae > Pseudotsuga > Pseudotsuga menziesii. The sequence continues at coordinate 262,891 of LPNX010134915.1, forward strand.
TTTTTGGTTTTTTTTACAATATTTGATAGTAGTTTTCTCGTCAAATTCTTGATTCAGATACTGGAATGGATAATGTCTACTTGGGATTCCTTAGTCAGCTAGTTGACCAACTTGTCAGACCTTGTGGTTGATATGTTTCCCATTTTCTTTAAAATGAGGAAGTGACCTGTATTCTTTCTAGGGCTTGACTGATTGGAAAAGGATCGCTAGTTCTTGATTGTTGGCATTATGTATTTAATCCATTGAAACAAAAATTCCAACACCTATGAATGCAATTCCCTGCGTTTTCGTTGAAGCTGTGGATCAAGGCCATTTCTTAGGTGGTGGTCAATTACTGTTGTGGCAAGGCTTGAAGGGTATGGGACTCCACCTAGATGTCTTGGCCTCTGCTAAGTCACAAGTTATTGGTATATCTGGTTTGCAGGTTGTTGGATATACTCTTGGGAGGTTGTTGTTCCCATGGTTAAAAAAAATTAGGATGTGGCCTCTATCCTTATGGAGTTGGATGTCTTTAAGGGTTTGCTCGGGGAGGTGTAAAATCTAAATAGTTGATATACAATTAACTTTAAAAGAAAATATTTATGACATCGCAATAGTAATTATGGTAATGTATGTCTTGTTATCAATCTTAAAATAATAAATTAATAGTAAAATAATAATTATGACATGCCAACTTAAAAATATATATAACATCACAATACTAATAAGTTTAACCATTCAAGTCATTCAATCAAGCTTTAAATAATAATTATGACATCCCAACTATAGTAAGTCTAATCATCCATGTCAAATATCTCTCTTTAAATATTTATTAAATTAAAACAAAAATAATTGTGGTTGGAAAGGTCCATTCTTAATTGTCAATCCTAATAAATTTCACATTATAATTGTAACATTAAATATTCACTCACTTAAACATAGACGTAAGTATATGATGCAAAATGGTCATTTTCAAGGGTAAGCATACAATTTCAAATTATATTTGTAACATCAAATACTTATGCACTTAAAATTTATCAAATTTAAAATGTATATTCTTAAATGTAATAACATATTTTAAAATATTTAAGAACAAATTGTGTAACTGGTTTGACAATCTACTAATTAGTCGCCACAAGTTTCACACGTTAAATATGCATTCACAATAAAACAAAATATGTGGTTTCAGAAGATACAATTCTTAACTATAATCACATACATCTTAATTCATATACTTCTGGTATCTCTGTTTTTTCTAAACGGTAGAAACTAAAGTTTATATATCGGCTAAAAACTAAAGTCTATCAATGGGCTAAAAACGGGCAGTTTCCTATTCATTCCGTAAAATTTCTCACTGAACGACAATTAATATGTGAACACGCAATTAAGGCTAAAATCACTGAACACGCAATTAAGACAATTAAGGATGAAAATCACTTCCCGTTAGAATACCTTGTTTACACCCACAGTATATCTAAGTTTCATAATCTTTGTTGCAATTCGTACCTTCCTAGCCTTTTAGCATGTCAAAAATACAGTGAGCTCTGGATGCTTCCCTCCAAGCTCTTTGAGCATAGGAATACAATTTTAAAACAATCTAAATAATTCGTTTCTTTAGGTCCTATTGACCAATTTTGGGATACTAAAATTTGCATTACCAAATTTATTAACATAATATCTTTTTTTTTTAATTTAAAGATAAATAGAACAACTTATATGATAGCATATATCTCCAACTTTAATGTGGTACATTTTGGAGTCTCTTTAATGCATACTAGTTTTTCTTAGAAGGCATTAGTATAAATTCATTCTCGCTTTGGAATTTTATAGATATCAAAAACAAAAATTAGAATTGAACATTTGTTTTGATTCAAAGTGATGGTGTATATATGTTTGTTTTATCATTGTTAAGGCTATTGTACTTAGATTTAATATTACTATGATTCATTATTGCAATACAAAATGGTCATTCTGTGGATAAGTAGTGGTAAGTCAGGGATTTATTTCCCAAAAATTATTTAGGACTTATGCATGGTCCAACTTTGGTTGTGCGCACATGTATGCATCCACAACTCAAAGAATAAACATTAGCATGTGAATAGGAGGTGTTGAACCATTGTGGGTTCATTATAGCTACCAACTCTCATGACTAAGAAGTCATACTTGACCATTTGCATTCTTCATCTATGGATGATGATGTTAACAAATCACATCTCAATTTTTTTCTCATTCTAGTTTATTATTGATCAACAACATGTCAACCAACATTAGTGATATAGGGGGCAGGGAGGGATCATTTATGATATATGGGAAACTTGAGAACTAAGATATGTATGGGAATTATGCACAACCATGACTAACCAAGCATATAATTATTCTCTTTTGTAGGGAATTAAGACAACAAATTTTCCAATTGTGAGATCTATAATATTCATTAAATAGTCCTCTATCATTACCGAGTTCATGAATAATACTCATGCCTTGAATGAAAATGAGCTAGCTATATAATTATCATAAGAGTTAAGAAACTGATCCTTCAAATTGAAAAAACTTAGTACTTCTATGTGTTGGGATTATTATTAATCCTCCCCTTGACCACATAATCTAATTTTCTATTTTTCTAGCTTAGGAGGTCTTCATCACACCACTAGTGCATGTGGGAACACCTAGGGGGCATATGTCACTTAGTGCATCTCATTGCATGATTTTAGGAGTCGTAGGGACCAGTCACTATAATTTAGGAACCCACTCTAAGTTCCACCAATAGTCTCCTTCAGTGGACCTTAGTAGGTAAGCAGTCATGTTCAGTTATGTTCCAATTAATATGAGTTAGATCAAAGTCATTTAGCGTAGCATGAGTTTGCATGACTGAAGGGATTTTGGGTACCTTTTCTCACCTACCCTTATGAGTTAAATGATTATAGACTAATTTAGTAGCATTAGTGAGCTCCAATGGTGATTTTCAACACTGAGTTAGCTCTGAAGTTAGTATGACTTGGTAGACTCGAATCCTATCTTTATCATTTGAATTATCCTATATGTACAACGAGTGTATTCCATATTATTTACTCATCCATGAACATAATCATATTATTCAAATTTTCCCCATGTGTGTGCAATTTTGTCATGATTAATTGAGTAGTATATATGCAAAATTCTTCTCTCTCTTCTACAAAATTCATGTAGGATGCTAATCCTATGATTCATAGAATTTAACATGGTATCAAAGAACCTATCCATGCCTACCTCAAACCTCATAAACTTCCATGTGTGCACTAGAAGTAGTTGAGTTTCCAAACAATTCCTAAAATAATTGCATTGCTTCCTCTGGATTCATCGAGAGAAGTCTATCCATGTGTGAAGGACTCACAAAAAGTGCAAATGTCGAAGTAAAGGGTTTTTGAGCTAACATAAATTTGATTTGAGTTGTTTTTCACGTACATTCAAAGAATATCAGAATATTTGTTGATCAATCTAGCTGTCAAATGGAGAATTCAGCAACTCTAACTCTTACAATCCTTACCCCTTTCAAGTAACTTGAATGGAGAGCAGACATGCAGATTTCCTTACACAATAAAGACTTGTATAGGATGACGATGGGAAGAGAAGTCGAATCCCAACAATATATTGAAAAATCTAAGTTTATGAATAGGCTTGATGAATCCTTTAGCTTCATGTGCATCCACATATCCAAGGAGTTGTTGTTCCACCTTGAGAGACTCATACCTTCGAAAGAATTATGGGATGAGCTTGAATCATTGTTTGGAAAATAGGATGAGCTGAGGGGCCATATCCTAGAGAATGAGTTGATAGCACTACATCCCAACAACTTTGAAACTATATAGGATTTCTTTACTAAATTCGAATAAGTGGGCATGCAATGAAATCAATACGGGATTGAGAAGAAGGATGATAAATTGGTGCTCTCCATACTAAGAAAAATTGGCCCATAATTATCATTGTGTGTCTCTACTTTTCACTCTAGGAGGCAGACTACTCCTAATTGGTGAATTCCATCCCTTGATTCCTTTATAGAGTCTCTAATACAATATCAAGAGAAGCTAATATAGATTGGAGATCTCAATGCCTCTCCAAATCAAGCTCTCTTAGCTGGTGAGACAAGGAATGTAAAAGCAAGAAGGAAGAAAAAAGGTAAAGAGAAAATAAACATTGAATTTGAAGCAAAATAAGAGTTTGATCTAGCACTTAAAGCCTTAAGCTCTAGGAAGGACAAACAACAAAAGGGAAAATGCTCTTACTACAAGAAAGGTAAGCACACATATATGTATTGTATGAAGAATACCATTGATCAAATGAAAAAAATCCTTAAGCAATACAATATTTCCCTTCCTGAAGGAATAAGGAAGATGCACACTTAAGCAAATATTGAAGATCATTATGAGATATTCCATGTATTGAAGGCTAGTTGTTAAAAATCACATGTGTTCCTCATTGATTCAGGAGCCTCCAATCATAAGGCTGCATTCAGGGAATCATTCTCTTCATTACAAACTATTAATGGTTCAAGTATTCACATGGGCAATCACAATGAAAATTCAAGCTGAAGGAAAGGGTTCTATTAAGTTAAAACATGGAATGTTCAAAGGATTACTCTATGTTCCCTCTTTAGTAGCAAATTTTTTATCTGTATACTAGATGACACATACTGTCCCACCAAAGCGAGTGGTATTTGGTCCTGATTGAGTGGAGATATCAGATATCTCAACTGGGAAGATTATAGAGAAGGTTGTTGCAAACCATGCCTCCAAGGCATATGAATTCTCACACTTTCCTCCATGCTCAAATACACTATAGTCTCAGCTGCTATTCGAAAGTGGAGGTAAAACCATTATATCTACTCCTTTTACATATGATAATGTTTCCTTTAGTGTTTCAGATTCAGAATCTAAAGCATAGGAATCAGTTGAATCAGTTGATAAAATTGAAGATGAAGTTTACAGTGATCCAGATCCAAATCCAATCCCTATTACAAATCCTAGGCCTAAATGGGCACAAAAATCTGTTGAGGTGGATGGGAACATGATTGGAGAGCCATATGACATAAGGAGAACAAGATCCCAGTTTCAGAAAAAGAACCTTGCATTATGTCAAGAAAATTCACTTCCTTCAAAGAGCTGCAACAAGGTCCCATTGAGATGCTACATGATGTTAAAGACTAATCAACAACCCTACTCACAGAAGAACAAAGTGGATCATGCCACTCTTCCTCCAGAAAGAAGAGACAAATGCAACATTTCTTCTCCTATCTATCATCAGATTGGAAGAATATGGAAAAGTTCACATGCACAGTCCCACGATACTATTGCAAACAAAAACCATCATTCTGCATTACTGCTCCAAAGAGATGCAAATTGTAGCAATATTTTCAAAAAAAAATTCTCAGGAAGAATTTTTTTCTCTTAAGTATAGAAGCTTGATCTTGATTCTAGCTGCTTAATTACAATGGGGGTATTTCCCATGAGGTTTTACCCATTTCCTTGGTTGTATTAAGCAGATATTACTATTTTTTCATTTTCATCATACACGTGAAAGCCTCTGTTTTTTTATTTGGGTAAAAATTTCACAAGTTGTAGCTTTCAGTGGCTTGGGTGAGGATCAGAACATCTCATTAGCCATCGAAAGTTGGAAGATAAATAACATGTGGAAAACCCCTTCAGCAGTTGGGCATATTGCTAAATTTTTTACTGCCATCGAAACATTTTTAAACAGTGATCGGAGGTGTAGTCCTCTATTACGCCGATGTTTCGGAGTTTTAGTCGGCTACGACGCCGCCACTATAGAGAATATAGTGGTTTAGAGTTTCGATGGTTAGTGGTTTAAAGTGCTGATGGTTAGTGGTTTTGGGTTCCGATTGCCGATGCTGAGAAGATTAGTTCGTTCCACCTCCGAAACAGTGGCATCATTGAGACTTGGGGCGCCGATGGGCTAGATAAAAGAGTTTCCGATCGTCGATGAAGAAACTGTCGTGACGTTATTCAGTTGAGGCGCTGACACTACAGCAGCGTTCAGATAAGAAGTTCCGACACATTAGTGAGTACAACTTCCGATCGTCGATAAGCTAGCAGTTGAAAGCTCTGATACATTCAATATTGGGGTTCTGATTGCCGATGCTGAGAAGATTAGTCATGTGAGGCGTCGACATTGCAGCAGCATTGAAGCTTGGGGTGCCGACGATTAGAGGTCAAATATTATGATCGACGACCGCGGCGACAAGGTAGAAAATTTTGGCATATTAAACAAGAAAGGTCACTTCAATTAACCACCGAGACACTGGCTGTTGGCGGCAATTTCACACTGAACCAGTAGTGGTGATTATCGGTGACTACTGTAGTTATTTAGTATTTGCTCAGTGAACTAGATATTCATAATAGATAGACAAAAAGTTAGCTAGGGCTTTAAATCCTAATCTGAAAAACTAGCACTTCTGAGTATTTTTTGTGAAAACAGATCGAAGTTTCAAGATCTGTCATTTTTTGTAGAAGGATATAAATCCCATGATTGATTTTATAGTAAAGGTTCAACTTTGGGAATTTATGTGCCAATAACGCTTTCAAGATTCTCATTTTACTTATTCATGAAATAAGCTCTTTTGTTGTGATCTGTTCATTCATCATCTCTTTCTTTACTGTATTTATGCCTGAATGTGTATTTCGGTTATTTTCAGATTGATTAAAAAGCTGATAGCTGTCATCCTATTGGTTTATTAATTCTATTTGATTTATAAATAACATCCTCATTAGGATTTAGCCATTTATATGCATGTGTTTTGTATGTAATTCTACCAGCCTGGTGAGTTCTCCATCCCTTCACCTTATTGTCAAATTTCTGAGCAATTGTAACTAAAAGCCTTGTAAAGGAGTGAGTTTTATACATGTCTTGAGAGTGGAAAGGTTATATAGGTCAACTGACTTGATCCATATCAGAAAAACCTAAAAACATTTTAAGTTACCAGGCATTCTCAAGATACAACCTAGAGGAGTTTCCTGGAGTGATAACAAATTGGCGCCGCTGCCGGGGAACAAAGATTGAAGCTCAGTTTCCCTGGGAGACGACATAGATCCATGCTTTGATGATAAACAAATCTTGGACATTATTATGGTTGTAATCATCTATCTGGTAACTCCATTGATATAAGGTGGCTTCAAGAAGACCAAGTACTAGAGAAAACCCAAAGGGGCTACCAGCAACACCTGTTTTTTATCCAGAAGAAATTTTGAGGAATTCTAGGGCTTTACTAAGACAGACCAGCAGTACTGCACAAAAAGCTACATCAGGTATTTCAAGAAATATTTCTGCTATTATTTCTTCTGCTGAAACTCTTAATTCCCAGGAATTTTTAGATACATCAGAAAAATCTAGGGGTTGGCCATCTTCAAGCACCACTTCTTGTGAAGATCCAATCCCTGGTGACTCCACTGGGATAAGTGTACCACCACCTTCTCAGCAAGTATCTTCATCATTCCTACCTTCCACAACCCTATCCATACCCATTTCCTATATGGTTTCCCCTCAATGGACCAAGATGGAAAGGATCCTGGTAGCTAGGTATGCGCCCTTAATTCTACCAAATCCTCTCGCAGCCATGCCTATTGAAGATTATCTCAATTATATGCCTAATTTTACAGGGGAAGGGGATTTCACTGCTGAAGAACATCTAGAGGCTTTTTACAGCTATGCTGAAAATATTAACATAGAACAAGAAGATCCATGGACTAGGGTTTTTGTGCAAAGCCTAGATGGACAGGCTAGGAAGTGGTTTAAGGAACTTCCTACCAGATCAGTGGTAGGCATAGAGGCCATAGATGACATTTTCCTAAAGCATTGGGGAGAAAGGAGGGACCACCTCTACTATATCATAGAATTCAGCAACCTGAAAAGAGAAAATAGGGAGTCTATCTCCAACTTTACCAAGAGATTCAACAATATGTACAACAAGATCCTGGCCAAAATTAAGCCCACTAATACCTCGTCAAGGATAACTTATGCAAATGCCTTTGACTCTGACTTCTTCTTACTTCTCAAAGAAAGGAGGTTTGCTTCCTTATTACTCATGCAGGATGCTTCCCTAGAAGTAGAGTCAAACATTTTGCATCTCAAAAGGCAAAAGGGAAGATGGACAAGAAAGAGAAGCCAACAGACTATAGTGGGGCTTTGGCATCAGAGATCAAGATTAACAAAATGACCAAACTATTAGATAACCTGACTACTGAAATGTCTAAATTGAAGGACCAAGTACATGTACTGGTGAGGGGTAAAGGGCCAAGTGACTTTGCTCCTTGAAACCCAAATTTTGTTCCTTATAGAAGAGGAAACCCCCCAGTTCAGATTCTCATAAGGGAGAGAAATCAAGGGGAAGATCAAAGGATAAGAGCTCCATTTCAAAATGTTGTATTATAAGAAGAGCCAGAATTCATTGAAGAAGAAGGAGAAGATGAAGACAATATCCATTGCATGGAGGATGAGGTGGACTATTCTTTTCTTACACATGCAAAATATGAGGAAGCCCTGATTGATGAGAATATCACTGAAGAGGTTGTCTATCAGGCTGATGATGAGGGAGGTTACAAACGGAGGTCTAGGCTGGTTGCTCCCCTCAAGAAGAATGTTGTACCTGTCAAGCAGCCTACTACACCAGCTAGAAAGGTTGATGTTTTACCAAAGAAAGTGGCTATCCCATCCAAATCATTACATAAAACAGCACCTTCAGCCACACCATATCAAGTTGAACTCAAACCTACAGCTCCTAAGGTAAGGTTTCTATAGAGGCTGTATTATTCCTTCAACCTCGAGTTTGAAATTCAAAAATTGAAAATCCCTTTCCTTTTAATTGAGCTAATGAAGAATGATGCATTCAAAACCTCCATTCTGAATTCCCTTTAGCCCAAGGTGCACATTGACACTAACTTTGTGAACCTGCAAGATGACAATCCTATTGTAACCCTGGGCCCCATGATAGAACACCTAAAGGACTCTTTCCCACCATTCTATATATCCTTGAACATCCACAATAAAATCCTCGATAACTGTCTACTGGATTCGAGAGCCTCTCATAACCTAATGCCAAAGGCTGTAATGGATGAGATTGGCCTCAGCATCACCAAGTCCTACCATGATTTAATCTCCTTTGACTCCAGGAAGGTCAAGTGCTTGGGCCTCATCAAAGACCTGGCTATAAACTTAACACAGATACCTTCGAAAAGTGTAATGATGGACATTGTAGTGGCCAATATTCCTCCAAAATTCGGGCTCTTGCTATCTCGGTCATGGAGCAAAAGACTAGGCAGCACCCTTAAGATGGATCTCACATATGCCACCATTCCCATGTTTGGAGGGGAGACTAAGAGGATGTACAGGGAAAATCAGCTAGCATACATTATAAGCAAGGAGAGCCACTCAGTGAATCACCCCATCTACGCAGTGGACACTGATTTTGGGTCTTGCATTTTGCAAATAGATGATAATCAACTAACATCGGTTCAGCTCACTAAGCCCACTTGTCAGCAACCTGAAGAAGCATCAATAGCGATCTGAACCATTTTTTTCGATGGGGCTAGCACTCAAAGCTTAGCAGGCGCAGGTGTAGTATTGATTTCCCCATCTAAGGAAAATATTCACTTATCTTATAAGCTTGATTTCAAAACCACTAACAATGTAGTAGAATATGAAGCCTTGCTGCTAGGAGTTAAAGCTACCAAGGAGATGGGGATCATGTGCATGAAGATTTTTGGAGATTCAAAACTCATCATACAGCAGGTCAACAATGCTTTTAAGACAAAAAATATTAGATTGAAGGCCTACAGGGACGAGGTATGGAAACTCAGAGACTCCTTTATGTTTTTTGAGCTGTCATATATTCCTAGGGCTTTGAATCACCTGGTTGATTCCCTGGTTGTCTCTGCAAGTCTGTTTGTTCCTCCTTTACCCCCTAAGCTCAACTATGATGTTCAGGTCAATTATAGACCCTCTCTACTAGACAATGTAAAATTTTGGAGGGTGTTTGAGAATGATGAGGAGCTTAATAAATTCCTTCAGTTAGTAGATGAATTCTTTGACATACACATAGACCAGGAAAACCTTAACATGGAGGAATCCAAATAGCTCAAGTTAAAAGATAAAGTGACTAAGCAGAATATTGTCCAATTGCCCAGCAACTACATACCCCGAGGTCTAGTAACATTCAAAGAACTGTTTGATCACAATGGCATCCCTCTCAATCCTGCCAAAAAGGAGCTAGACCCTGCTATCCAAGAACAAAACATAGGCAGCCAAAGCCTTCCTAAACTGATAAATATTTCCACGGGGTTGAATGCTAATCAGAAGTATGAATTTTGCAGCTTGATAAAAGAGTTTATTGATGTTTTTTCCCAGGAGTATAGTGACCTAAAAACTTATGACACCAATATCATCTAGCACAAAATTCCTTTGGAGAAGGACACCATTCCTTTCAAATAGAAGCTAAGACCCATCATCCCTCTCCTATTACTAGTGATTGAAAAAGAGATCCACAAGCTACTTAAAGCCAAGATCATATTTCCCCTCAGATATTCCAAGTGGATTGCAAACCTAGTAGTTGTAAGAAAGAAAAATGGAGAAATCAAGTTGTGTGTGGACTTTAGAAACCTGAACAAGTGTTCCAAGAAGGACAACAACCCACTGCCCAAGATGGAACACCTATTGCAGAAAGTCTCAGGGGCTAGAGTTATGTCCTTCCTTGATGGCTTCTCTGGATACAACCAAGTTGTTGTGTACCCTGATGACCAAGAGAAGATTTCCTTTACCACCCCTTGGGGCACCTTCATGTATGCTAAAATGCCATTTGGGCTAATGAATGCTAGGGCTACTTTTCAGAGAGCCATGGACCTAGCTTTTGTAGGGCTAAAAGATAAATTTGTGCTGATATATTTGGATGACTTAACAGTTTAGTCTCACAATGATCATGACCACTTGTAGCATTTAAGGAAGGTATTTCTAAAGTGTAGAAGGTATGGAATATCACTGAACCCCAAGAAGTCCCAGTTTGCACTCAATGAAGGAAAGCTCCTAGGCCACATAGTCTCAGTTGAAGGTGTAAAGATCGATATTATAAGAGTGGAGGCAATTCAGCAGCTATCAATACTAAGGTCAAAAAGAGACATTCAGTCCTTTTTAGGAAAGATAAACTTTGTCAGGAGATTCATTCCTAATTTCTCTGAGCTGGTAAAACACATAACAGTCATGCTAAAAAAGGATGCAAAAATAAAGTGGACTGACCAGATAAGAAACTCTTTTGAAGACATTAAGAAAGCCATCATGGGGGTCCCAACCCTGATTATTCCCGACTACACCAAGGGTTTTTACATTTTCTCTTTTGCATCTTATGATACAGTGGCAATTGTACTATTACAAAAGAATGATGAAGGTCTTGATCATCAAATTTATTTTTTTAGCATAACCCTGAGAGATGCTGAGCTGAAGTATGACCCAATTGAGAAGTAGGCCTATGCTCTCATAAAATCTTTGAAGACTTTCAAAATCTACATTCTCCATGCAAAGGTCATTGCATATGTCCCTTCAGCTGTTGTGAAGGATGTTTTGACTCAGCCTGACATTGATGGGAAGAGATCTAAGTGGATTTCTAAACTCATTGAGTTTGAGGTAGAGGTGAAACCCACCAAGCTGGTAAAGGGATTAGGTCTAGCCAAACTCATGGCCAAAGAAAACTATGAACTTATGGGAATAAATTTCACATGGGTAAGATCAGCAAAGGTGCAGACTATGGTAGCAGCTGAAACAGAAGTAAATCAAGATCAGAATAATAGTCCATCAGTAGATGAGAACATATCTTCATGTGAGTGGTAATCATGTATCATTCAATTTTTGCTAAAATTAGAAGTTTCTCCTTATCTCACTCCTAACCAAGCACGAGCTCTCAAGTTGAAATCTGTTAAGTTTTGCATAATTGACAAACTATTGTACTGGAGGGATCAGTCTGGAATTTTGTTAAGGTGTCTAGATAAAGAGGAAGCAGAGCAGGTCATGCATCACTTTCATTCCAACACATGTGGAGGCCACCACTACTGGAAAACCATAGCCCACAAGATCTTAAGAGTAGGATACTATTGGCCAGTCCTCTTTGCTGATGTATGCACTTTTGTAAGGGCCTGTGACCAATGTCAAATATTTATAGGGAAGTAGCAGCTCAAATCCTTGCCCCTTAGGCCTGTTACAGTGAATGGGCCTTTCCAGCAATGGGGTCTGGATTTCATAGGAGAAATAAATCCATATTCTAGTGGACAACATAAATGGATCTTAGTAGCCACTAACTCCTTTACCAAATAAATAGAAGCGATACCCACCAGAAATTCCACTCATCAAGTCATCATGAGATTTTTATATGAGAACATATTCAGCAGGTTTGCTTGCCCAATAAGGTTAGTAACTTATAATGCACCGGATTTTAAGGCTAGGGCATTAGTTAAAATGTGTGAATCAATGGGTATCCAACTGCTACACTCCACATCCTATTACCCATAAGGAAATGGCCTAGCTGAGTCATCCAACAAAAGATTAGTCAAAATCATCAGTAAACTACTAGAGACAAATCAAAAAAGCTGGGATTCAAAGCTTAATTTTTCTTTATGGGCTGATAGGGTAACAGACAAAAGATCCATAGGGACTTCTCCATTCAAACTAGTTTATGGCACTGAGGCCATGTTTACCATCTAGCTCATCCTTCCAGTGGAAAAGTTCTTTCAAGAAGAGGAGGATGAACCAAATGATATGGTAAGAAGGATGATGGATTTGGTAGAATTACAACAAATAAGGGAGCAAGTTGTAGGAAAATCAGAAGCTCAACAACAGAGGATAAAGGGCATGTTTGACAAAAGAGCAAAGGAAGACAACTTCCAAGTTGGAGATTGGGTCCTCAAGTGGGATGCTGTCAGACACGACAAGGGGAAACATGGAAAATTCAACTCTTTCTAGATTGGCCCTTTTGTGATAGCCCAGGTACATAATAATAACACCTTCAAATTGCAGAGTCTAGAAGGTGAAGAGGTATTTGATGGCCCAGTAAATGGGCGGTTCTTGAAGATCTATTTTATTTGAGGCTCTAAGGCCTTATGATTGTAAATTAGTAGATTGTAAGTTGTTTTGTTTTCAGAATAGACTCCATGCCCAATGGAACAACAAGGGATAGTGTTAAGTTACTTAGTTTCTTTTAGGGAAAGGCATTTACCAGGCATCCTCAAGATACAATCTAGACGAGTTTCCTGGAGTGATAACATGGTTATCCTAGCCCTAGTTTGGACGATTGAATGGAGTGCGAGTGCCTTTTCTCACCTATCCTCATAAGTTAACTAGTTGTAGAAAGTTAGTTATTCGGAGCTGCATTAGTGAAATCCAGTGGTGATTTTCCACACTGAGTTAGTTCCAGAGTGAATCTGAGTTGGTAGATTCGAATCCTCTATTTAACATTGAATTCTCCTATATGTACAACCAATGTATTCCATATTATTTACTAATTCATGAATATAATCATATGATTCCAATTCTGTCTCATGTGTGTGCAATTTTTTATGATTAATATAATAGTCTATACAAAATTCTTCTATATCTTTTGCAATATTCTCTTCCATCTGAATTCATGCATGTTGATGATCCTATGCTTCAAAGAATTGAACACTGTGTTCTAAGAAGATTCAGTAGGAAGTTTTGTTAGAATGCTAACAGTGCCACAAGTTTTAGAGAAGGTGTAACATCCTCGACCCTCTGACCAGTGAAGAGAACACTACCAAACCATCAAACATACAGGCAACTAGCCCCATGAACATGAACATACATAAAATGCTGAAATAAAATTCTTAAAACATAAAACATGCTAAGGTGCATAATCATTCACATACACAGTGGAAGCAAACATACATTTAGGCATTCAACATGTTCATCATAGTTCATTAGCCATCAAATATAATTGCAAAGGTAAAATATACAAGGATACTTATCACATAAAGAACTTGTCCCGCAACAAGCTACGTCGCTGCAACGTTCCACCCAACCATAGGGCAGTGTGCTCATCAATCTCTCAGCAACACTACCACCTCTGAGCTGGGCATGATTCCCCAAGGAATAAGGGACTAATCCAGCTTACACATAGCCAAGGTACACTAATAAGCCAAGCCAACACAGTAGGGCTTACCAGGTTATCAAGGAGCTGGGAGAAGCTAAATGCTAAGCTGGTGAGCTCATGGAAGAGCTAAGGACTCCTACACCAAAGCTAGCCTAACCTCTAAGACACCCACACACACCTGACACCAGGAATTAGTCCCTTCTCTGCTTCACAATCCCTCAGGACCTGACTTCCCTTGCCACTGCTCTTTCGGGGTTGTGCAGAAGAAAGCCAGCCATCTAACTCTATCTGTGTGGATCCCCAAACCCAGGTTTCTAAAGCATACCCAGCCTTCAATCCCACTCCACATAGTTCGAAGACCAACCACTGCATGCATGCAGCCAGACAAGCAATTCATAGCTTGGGTAGGGGAAACCAACACCTGAGTCGTTTTTGGCCCTATCGTGGCCAAAACGATTCAATCAATAGCCTACAGCAGCTCAAACATGGAAAATACCACAGCCAACAAACAACCATAGAAACCACAGCACATGATCCCCAATGAAACTGCTGGAAAACTTACACAGACCATAATGGGGAAGAAACAGACTCCCAATTTGTACGTGAGGTAAAAATGCAACCAACACAGCGTATGTACTCATAGCAACCATTGATCAAGGGAAAACAACAACCACAGTTCAACGATGAACAACCGGGACATTACATAGTCCAAACAGGAGTGCAAACAGGAAAAAGGGAACCACCTCTCTACGTGAACAGAAGGGAAAAACCGCATACTCCCACTAGCCATCTGTGAGAGAAAGGGAGAATAGATCAAAATGTCCCTACGTGAGACTGAGTAAAACGGATGAGAGAGTGGTGTAGTGGTGTTTCTCTTACCCACATGATGGTGGAGAGACGACGGGTGGAGTGGGCGTGTGGCAAGGACTGATAGTCCTGCCACCCACCACTTCCCAGTAGTAACTACCCCTGACTAACAAAAGGAGCTTAAGTGGCTGACACATGGATTTTCCCCAATGGCTCCCATGGGTTAGACAATCCCCCCCTTAACCTTAGGAAATCATTCCCTTTTCATTTAACATTGCACCGTCGTAGCTGGCTGTAGGTTTATTTTAATTAATGTGCATATTTACATGATGCAAAACTATCATGTGCCATATAGCATGATATACCATTGGCAACAATCCCAATTGCCGAAACATGACACAACCAAATCGATGGTGGGGATTTTTCCTTTAGCTCCACACCAGAATTAATTACAATATATATATCATGTATCTTTTAATGCAACCAAGGTCAAAACTAAGGGTATTACAATCCCCTCCCCCTTGGAATAACACCGTCCTCGGTGTTCCAATACATAGGAATGCATATACCATTTGCACATCAAAATTTCAAAATTTTGTAGTTCTGTCCCATGTTCAATTATTTACTTGAACTTTTAGGACCAAGCCCCTCGGCTTCCACTAGCTTCTCTTGCTGGTTCTCAGCTTTCTACTCATCCCCAAGTCTAGGAACTTTTCTATATCTTGAGTATCTCTCCAAGATTTTCTTGGGTCTTGGAAATTGTTTGAAGGAGACATCCAGCCAAATCCAACAGCTTTTGGTCGATTACCATGATCAATGTGCATCACTGGATTTCACTTTTCTCACCTGTGAAATGCATCATTGAAATTTTGTCAGACCAAGCATAATATAAAAATAAGTCAATTAATTGCCCAATTGACATGACAGTCCAAGTGTCATGAAGGAGACTTTCATATTTTTCATGCCTTCCCAACAAGCACATGAGCTCATTCATGTCCATTCTTGGGCAGGGAATTAACTATTCCAACATTCATAATTATTTTAAGCAAATAGACACATTCTATTTTCAGCCATACATGCATTCAACAATCTTTTGTTTTCACAATGCATAAGTATAATAAAAAAAGGAAAGAGAGAGCAGCAAGATTTTTTCCCCTCTTTGTCTTGTTTCATCCTGGAACCCACACCACCGCTGTGGTTTTCATGCTCTCATCCTCTTTCACTTCACCGTGAATGCTGGACCAATCCCTCTTGGTCATGACACTTAGTGTCTCTGGTCTATTTCGGACCTCTCAACCATGGAGCCTCCCCACATGGTTTGTCTCGGCTGCTAGGAACTTTACAGACTCACTAGCACCTTTTTCATCACTACTCATTTTGAGCTCTTCAAGGAAGTCACATGTCCACATGCACCCATAGGATGCTTTCATAGTCCTCAGTTCCAGCGATACCTATATTCAAACATTGAATAAATTCACATGTTTAGTTTATTCTCATCAGTTTTTTTTTGTTTAAATAAGAGCTTAAAACACCATAACCAAATCATATACACATGTATATTCATAATCAAGAAATTGAAAAATAATCCAATACTTATCTGTATTGTGTGTTTCCTCTTTGGTCCATAGGATCCTGCTTTGCCTTGCAAGCCTTGGGATCGCCTATGGACTTGTGGACTTGGATGTTGGGTCAGTACGCTGGCTACTTCACAACATCCTTTTATATATATCAGGCACAGTCAATCCAACCTATAGTTGGGTTTTTTAGATCGTCCAGTCAAGCCAATATACAATTGGGTTGATCAGGCTGCAGCCAATCAAGCCAATACACCGCTAGGTTTATTAGGCTACTCAGCCAAGCTAGCTAATAGTTAGGTTTATCAGACTATAGGTAGTCAAGCCAACACTGTAACGTTTCCACAATTTCCACAACATCAAATAATTACACAGTCAAGCCAACCTTTAGTTGGGTTTATCAGACCATAAAAAAATCACGTGCACTTATATCAACAATACACTCATATAAAAAATGCACTTATATCAACAACCAATCAGCCATGCCAACGGAGTTGGGTTTATCAGGCCATCAACAATAACACATGCACTTATATCAACAATAAACGACCATTTCTAGGTCCAGGATGTACTATGGATCCCCAGGCATATACTATCCCAACATCTCCTTCCAGTACATCTTTATGCCGACTAGGAAGGAAACTTTATCATTACCATCTTCTAGGTTTCATTTCCAGCAGTGAGCTCTAATTCCACTACCCCATATAGCACAAGGAACCACCCCCTTCTCTGCTCTTCAGTCCCTCGGAAGTGTCTCCTTCTCTGTGCTCTTCAGTAGGAGGTAGGATGAGCCCAAGACATTATCCATTTAGTGTGCAACACCAGACTGCATTTTTTTATCCTGACAACGCACGCAATACAAGCGACTCATAAGCATTATTGTTCCACTACTACATTTTGACAAAAAATCCAACGGCCGTATTGTCAGATTTTCGACACTTCCCTGTCGCATGTACGACACTATGATTTTTTTTAAGCGTCGGTGGATTTTCGTAGGTTATCCGACATGTCTCCAAGCCTTCGGTTAAGCGACATCTCAGTTTATCGTCGGTTAAATGTAAATCGTCAGTTATCCGACATCTAATGCATATTAAATTTTAAAAAAATCACCTGCAAGCCGTCGCTTAACCGGCGGGGTTAAATGTAAATCGTCGGTTATTCGACATCTAAATCATATTAAATTTTAAAAAAAAAACCTGCAGGTCCTCGCTTAACCAACTGGGGTTAGATGTAAACCGTCGGTTATCCGACATCTAAAGCATCGGTGAAGCATCGGTTAAGCGACGGCCTGCAGGTATTTTTTTTTTTAAATCACCTACAGGCCGTCGCTTAACCAACGGCTATAAGTGTTTTTTTTTTTAAAATACAAATGCCAGATTACATTGTACATGCTTATAACAGCCTCAAACAATAAACCTCGTAACCACATTGGCAAGGCTTTAATTGCCTATCAGTCAAGTCCATTTCCTCTGCACAAAGTGGACAGATATTTTCCCCATCATCATTCACAAAGTCCATGGTGTGAGTAGACAAAAATATTGCACCTCTTTACCATGATTTTTTGGAGTCAAATGTCAAGTATTATCTGTGAGTTGAACTGAAGAACCAACAAAAGATGCACCATTCTACATTTTCCTTTCTGAAACTTTGAAACAACAAAATATACACCAGTTGGAGTAAGAATTGTGTAGGTGCAGAGGCACACAAGTTTTTATAGCCAAGGCATAGCAGCAATGTGTTGTTTTCCATCTAACACTTCCTCTCTAATTCTGTTGGCATACTATTCAGTTTGAAATACAGTTTGAGATTAGCATATTTCTTATGCTCTGAATACAAACACTTGATTTTTGTGAATTCTGAGGAACTTGCCAATTATATATTGTACTTGTTGATCTCTGGAATCTGAATGATACCTTGAGTTGTATCCTTATGCAACAAGCACTAAAGAAGATTCATTGTTGTTTACAAAATTTGAATAAGTTTAAAAAGCAATGTACAAGGAAGTCAATATACAAAAGCCGTCAAGAAGAAATGCCCTTCCACACTACTACCATGCAGCAAATACAATTCTTTGCAAGAAAAATGATCCAAGGGCAAGCAATTTGAGGACATGATACAATCATCAACCAGGACATACTCAAAGAAGTTAAGATGTATGTTTGTGAGGTGCCAACCATTTTGGATGAAGTTACACAATCATGCACTACAACCCTAGAAACTTTGCGACATGTGACTATATTTTAGTTATTGCCTATGTGACAAGATGAGTGACCAAGGTTTCCTAGACAACCTTAGCACATAGATCATTTGATTTGTGAATACGTACTACCACTATATATAGCTTATAAAAGTGTTATCATTTTCCAAGGTTTGCATCCTTGGAATTTTATGTACTGCACATCTATTCCGATAACTTCATGTGCATTTGAAATACTTCACCTGTAGTAATTCTAGAACTTCCTCCACTAGGCACTATCTTTGACAGAATAAGCATTCATTGAAAAATAGTGATTGGTGATAGAACAAACAAATCCAGATGTTGCAAGTCTCAATATAGCACTACTAAAGAGACATCCATGATTCTACTAGATCCTTCCCAGACCACCTTCTGCAGCATAAATGAAGTAAATTCATTTTGCTTAAGTTTTATTTGGGGAACACTGAGGACTCATTGATGTTGAACCAATCCAACAAGTTCCAGGAATTTCTTGGAGGCAATGGTAACTTTTTGCCTTTAATTGATGCTTTGGATGGATTCCATAATGAGTCAGTGAATACGAAGGTGCTACAGCTGTTTGTTAATCTTTTAACAGGTGATCCGAGTTATATTAACTTGAAACACACCTTGCAAGAAAAGTTCTTATTGATGGATTCATCTTCTTTGGCTTCATGGTTGGAAAAAATGCTGCTAGGATTTACTGGCCAAGGGAGAAACGTAGGGTGAAAAGAAAAGAGACCATTCTTCTCCCAGCAGAAAAAGAAAAACAGAGTAATTCACAGCTGAAACGTTGTAGCAAAATCTAGACCATCAGTATGTAGTCATAGTATCCAAATGCACTATGAATCTGAGATAGAGAGCTCTGTAATCAATAATCTACTTTAATAAAGAAGAGTATCAGTTTCCCAATGAATATTTTATTTCTAAAGAGGGTTTTCTCCATGTAAATGCTAGTGTTACTGTGTGCATGCTATCTTTTCTGTGTTCATTATCATTTCATTTATATTCAGCAGACTCTTGAATGCAAGCATTGCTACTTCTGTTCATTGTAATTCCAGAGTTCAGTGTATATGCCTGTCAGAAGCTCCGTTATTTGCTCACTGTGTTCTGTGTTTATATGTTCCTGTTAGACCTACCAAATACATTGATGGCAGGCATTGAAGGCATGAAATTCTGTGGAGGTTAAGTTAGTACAACAATGCAGCCTTAAAAAAGCTTGCATCTATTATGAAGTGTTTCATCACTGAAATTCAATTTTTGTTGAATACATTGATGACAGGCATTTAAGGCATGAAATATTGTGGAGATTACATCAGTGCAACAATGCAGCATTAGAAAAACTTGTATCCAATATGAAGTGATCACCAAAATTCAGTCTCTGTAATTTCAGATCAAGTTGGTATCAAGGCCACGTTCAAAATTACTTGGAAATAAATCCTGTATAGTAAATCCAGGAGTGGGTATGAAAAGAGCATAGAACCACTTTAGAAAAAGTTGGAAGACACGAACAACAAAAAATGAAGGGTCTCCCCATGTAAGGCAATGCCAAGAGGACCTAGAGGTCAGGTTTCCTTGTTGGAGTGAAGTATTGTTGTGCTAAGACCCAAGAGAGATGATGACCTATCTCATGAAGACAATGGCCAAGAAAGAGGAACTGTTGTAGCCTCCAGGAATGAAGAAGAGAATCCTGACCAGGAGGACACCAAAGGTAAGAGGCATGCGACCTCCATTAATGGCATGGCTTCTTCTTAACCTTCTATTGCACCATTCAAAGTAGAATCCAAGATCAATATAACAACCTACGATGGACACGTTGGTGCTAAAAAGATCAATGATTCGTTCAGGAAAATAGAGGTATATTTGATATTTCAGTATCCAAGGATACAAGACAAGAAAAAAGCATACTTTCCTATGCTGAAAAAGACTACACATGCATTAGTATGGTGGGAGAACTACATGTAGCCCTCAAAACAGCAAAAGAAAGCCCCATTGGCTTCTTAGGAGGAGTTCAAAGCACTCCTGAAAAAACAGTTTTATCCCATTGGCTATCAAGAGGAACAGCAGATTGAATGGCAATAGTAAATAATTCTACCAAAGCGATGGTCAAAATGTCCAAGACTATACCACCAAATTCAGGAAGCAATCCATTATGTTAAGCTTCTAGTTGGAAGATCAACACTTATTGATGAAACACCAAGGAGCCTTGTGTGGCTAAATCAAAAGGAAACTAGCCCTTTTTGAGGGAAAGAAACTTGATGATCCCTTTAAGAAGGGACAGAAAATCGGCACAGAATGGAGCAATAGGAAACACAAAGTATGGTGCCCAACAACATGACAGGAGGATGACCTACAAAGCTGCTCAGTCGAAGGACAGTGGTGAGAATCATTGCTATTTGCATTTATTGTAGTATAGATGGCCATACCAAGACAAAATGATGGAAATTCCCCTTGGAATTGCATCCTAGAAATCGGAAGAAAGCATCGAAGCAAGCTCTCACCAATATTTAGGGACAAGAATTAGAATGTGACTCCAAACTAGATGGGAAGATCACTTGTATGAGCATACAAAATTGAAAAACCACCAGCTAATGAGGATGAGTTGAAAAAACTCAGTGCCATGAGAGAACAGTTGTTCAACATCAAGACTCAAATGAAGATGTTGAAGAATGTCACTGCATTGTTTGGCCAGTGAAGTCAGAAGAATACAATCTCATAGGTGTTAGTGCAGAACTTGGGATTAAATACCAACAAGCATCCAGAACATCATCCATTGCAATGGCTCTGCCAGACAATGTGAGATCAAATTTGGCATATAAGTTCATTCCATTAATGAAATGGATTGTGATGTAGTCCCATTAGATGTCTGTGACATAACCTTTGACATCACTTATTTGTGGGATCACATGGCCATATAACCTCAAATTACAACATAAATATAGATTGATTGAAGATGGAAATCCATTTCTAGTTAATGCTTGTATACATGAGCCAAAAAAATTTGGTTTCATCCAATCAAGCCAAGATATCAATCAATGCAAGTAAGTAACTTGTAATCACACTTACAAACTGCAGGTGCAGGATAATCAAGCTCCAGAGCCGAATCTTCAAATACCGGTTTGCCTCCAAAGAGAGGCTGAGCATGGAATGTGTCTTGCAACGGTGTTTTTTCTCCAGAGAGAATTGGAGCATGGAATGCAACTACCACCATACTCAATTGAACTTTTGTGGAACCAAAATCCTTCAAATTGAGGAGGTCTGATCTGTAACAGATCTAGATAGAAGAAGCCAACAGTCAACATGGCCCTCTCGAAATGCATTGGCAGAATAAGCCTAGGTAACAAGGCATTTTAGCACCACATTTTCATAACTACCTGGCCAATAAATGGGCAGTTGGCCAACAACTTTCCTGGCCAAGGGAAAAAAGAGACCATTCTTCTTCCAGCTGAAAAAGAAAAATAGAAAGGGAGTTCATAGCCAAATGTTGTAGGAGACTCAAAACCATCTGTATGCAGACATGGTAACCAAATGCAATGAATATGAGATAGAGAGCTCTGTAACCATTAATGGCCTTCAATAAAACCAAGTATTTGTTTGGAAGTGGAATTTGTACATCCCAAGAGGGTTTTCTCCACATAAATGATAAACCCTTGCGTTAATGTGTGCATTCTGTATTTTGTGAGTTCATTATCATTTCATTGATAGCAGAATCTTGAATGCAGGCATTGTTCCTTCTGTCACCATAATCTCAAATTTCAGTGTTACTGTATGCATGTTAGAAGCTCTGTTCTTAGTTTCTATTTCCCTGGTATACCTCCTGAATACATTGTTGGAAGTCATTGAAGACACAAAATGTTGCACAGATTAAGCCTATTCAGTAATGCAGCAGTTAAAAACTTACAGTTTTTCATCACTAAAATGCAATCTCTGTAATTTCAGATCAAAAAGGTAAAAGGAAGCTACCATATTACAAGGATCGAATTAACAAGAAATCTATAGAACGAGACTTCATCTATGAAATTGCACATGCAATCTAGGAGAAAGCAATTGAAAATCCTAGGAAAATACTCAGCCTTGAAATAAAAATAAAATGGAACACATGTCAAGTAATATGTGATACCAGTGAAATCCAAGTAAACACGCATATACCACTGGATGATTCAACAAGCAGGCAGGAGTATGTATGATGTGATCAGGCTGACAGTGACAGGTTAATGCTTCTTATAAAACAACAATGTCAATATAGAATGTGCATAATGTTTGCCTCATAGCTGATGTCACTCAGACAAATTATGCCCTCACCTGTGAAGCAGTGACAGCATCTATTCTTTGCCATGTCTTTTACAGCAAATGCTAGCTGTCCTAAGTTCCTAACCAACTAAACATCTCTTGTATTTTTTTGTAGCCCTTCCCAAACCTCTATGTTGCTCAAATGTCCCTCATAACTGTGCAGTTGACCATGCAACCCCTCCACACAGTCAAGGTTGCTACCTTTCACCCACTCAACAATACTACCCCCACCATTGAACCATCCACATTCGTTATGCTACTGTTGATATTTTTAGTGTCATTTCCCTGTTGCATTTTTCCCTCAATGTCAACATCTTCACAATAACCCATATAAACAATCAATAACATACAGTTCTCCTAGCCTTTCAGCAAGCCAAAAAACAACACTAAGCCCCATCAAACATTGAGCATAGAATCCCAACATTAGACTTGCATACAATATCAATCAGAGGGATTTTAGCACACTGAGAAAATTCCTCAAATGGGTAACACGAGTTCTAAAAACTTTTTTGAACTTTAATGCTTAGTATTTTACGTAATCGTAATATTCCCATTTTATTCCTCTCTTTGTATGAAGGCCATTAGGACCTTTATAATATGATTGAGCTTCTACTGCCAAAAAACTGATTTCATAGTCATTTAGGTGATTTTTGTCCAGTGTTATAAAATATTGTTTTAGTTTAGACATCATTTACAGAGCAACCTTGGTAAATGTGGAATAGCTATGCAAAAGACACATCTTGACTCTTCCAAGCTCCCTTCGAGTCATTTCAACTTTTTGTATTAAAAAAATCTAGTCGCATTAGCCTATAAACAAGACCCACAATATTCACCTGAACACATTGTAGATATACACCAGCATGCAGAGACTAGCATGGTCTAAATCATGACCAAAGAAATTACAGACAAAATCTAAACAGAACTAAGATTTTCAAAAAAAGTTAACCAATAACATGATGATATTGATGATGTTTCAGAACCTCATGCAATATGAATCCATGCATATAGCAGTGCCTAGCACCCAACCTGATTTCAAGATGGACACCAAGATTAACATCCCACATTTTTACAACACCATCAAAGCCAATGAATTAGACACATGGCTCTTAAGTTTAGAAGCATACTTCGAAACCCAAAGTCCCAAACAGGTGCTCAAACAATCATGATTATAGGATTACAGATTGATGATTGAGCATTCACATGGTTGTAAGTATTACAACCACCCTCGTAAATATTAGTATACACACTATACAAGGGTGAGACCAGCTTAAAGGAATCTTTCCCAACCATTTTTACCTTTCAAGTATTGCAAAGATCTTATGAAGTGGTGCTTTCATCTTAGCCAAACAAGTGCTCAAACAGTGCATTTGTGTATCAACTTGTTTCATATATTGTCAATCAAAATGGAGATGAAAGAGAGTGATTGAATTTTTTGGATAAAATTTGTGGGAAATCTCTTCTCTCACATCCAACACGAAACGGAGTTGTTTCCCATTACCTCCTCACTCAAACAACTTTTCAAATGGCCCCAAAATTTAAAGCTAAACTTGAAAAGGCATTGGTATGAGCAATACCATAGCTACATGCTTGATAGATCCAACCACCCAATAACTCCTCTACTAACATAGTGACACACACCATATACCTCCAAAGAATGTCAACAAAGTGGTAGAAAAACTTCACACAAGTATAGCAATTATAACAAGTTATGTTGCCAAGGGATGCAATCCCGAGTCTCCATGTCCTAGGATATAACTTTATGCAGGTATTGCACTTATCAAAAGTTGTGTTTCTAAGGGATGTGTTCCTGGGTCTACCTATCTCAGGATGTGTCCCATATCCCAAGTGCTAGACAACATCCCCGAAAAAATTCTAGGAATGTGCCCTTGAAACAATCCAAAATTTTGATTTTTACATTTTAAACCCATGCCCAATATTCTCATTTTTAAGCTTGATCTGCACCCCAATATCATTTAAGGTCAGCTTTGCATTTTCTATGGCATGTGATCTACCACATGAATCTTACCAATAAGTTATTCTAAGAGATCGACCAACATATGGCATGCCTATCTAGCTGGTATAGAGATTTAATCTATGCATTTTGACTATGATCTCAACAAATAGTAACAGAACTTGTTGTGATTATTCCAAATTTGTCAGAGCAACTATAGCCTACATTCTGTCCCTATAATTGCAAGCTTAACAAAGCAATTCAAACAGAAAATATTTGAAATTGCAATTCCTAAAGAAATTTCAATTACTTGAGAACAATATTTTTCTAGCTGGAAGTAATTATCTATCCATGAATGACTGATCTATAATAAGCAAGTAGAATTATCTGGGGCTTCTTTTTTGTTGTTATTCATGAAACAATCCCCTCCAAAAGTGGGGAATATTAGAAAAGTGGTGTGAAGGCAGATATTCTGTATGAACATAACAATTAGAGCTTGTAACTCAACCCCATGAATCGTTTATTATATAGGCAACCCTCCATACATCCCACGAAATGCATTTTTAATCTTCTAATTTGGTTAATTTAAAAAAAAAAAAAAAGGATTATGTAAACAGATGACCAGAGGAAGACGGAAATTGGTCTTTCATAACAGGCTGCCAAAAGGAATAGTTGGAACATGATGGAAGTTTTAAAACAAATCAAATGCATTGTGATGTCATAAACCAAAAGTGCTCCAGCTGTCCCTCTGTAGTATGATCTTGTAATCGATCGAAACGACTCTTGTCCTGCCTACAATAACAGGAAAGATATACTTGGAAAGTCAAATCCCCCCTGTTCTAAACCATGCTCATGGCAGTAGGTTGTAATGCAAATGATCTAACCAAATTATCAGTTTCTTCTTTCTATTATTTGAGCTGACACTAGAAAATAATTTACAGAGAGATAAATCAGTGAATTTTTTCAAGTTCACAAGTTCCAAACTTGAAAATTGAAAATGATGCTAATTTTATTTTGTGATTCAGGATTGTCAATGTCCACAAACTAAATTCCTATTGCATATAAATTCCAAAAAGAATGTAGCATGGAACAACACACATTTCAAAACAGATGTGCACTCAACCTTTTCCAAAACTGCACTTGTGGCCACCAATTCAATTCATGAAATACAGTACTCATTCCACACAAAATCTATGACAGAAGTAGCTACACACATTTTCTAGACAATACTCAGAAAATGATAGACATAAATGTTGGGAGATATCATAGACATTTGCAACACTTGGAAGCATAATGCATTCTATAGCGGCGGTGAGGGTGGGGTGGCCTGTCAGCTCGTCATGTGTCTTTATTACAGTGCATTGCATCTAGAGAGTGAATTGGGTGCATTGAATATGGACACTCTAGGGTCTCATTTCATATGGCACCTATAGGTTGTGAACCTCAAGGATGTATATCTCAAATTCACACAAATGGCCAACATATCAACATGGGTCCAACGCATATCATAGACAAGTTTAAATGGGCTTGTGCTCCTTACAATTTCAAGATGAATTCTGCCTGGAATCACATATATGATGAAAGGAAGAAAAAGGAAAAAACAGAAACTAATTAGACAATGGATGGTAACTGGCTCGGGCTCCGGACACATCTAAAACAGGGTCTCATTTCATATGCACCTCAAGGTTGTGAAACTCAAGGATGCATATCTCAAATTAACACAAATTGCCAAAATACCAAAAAAATGACCAACATACCAACATGGGTTCAATGCATATCCATAGACAAGTTTAAATGGGCCTCTGCTCGTTACAATTTCAAGATGAAATATGCATGGGATCCCATATATACAAGACGAAAAGAAGAAAAGGACAAACAAAAGAAACTAATCAGAAAATAGATGGTAACTGGCCCAGCCTTCGAACCCATCTAAAACATGGTCTCATTTCAAATGCAGCTCAAGGTTGTGAAACTCGAGGATGCATATCTCAAATTAACACAAATTGCCAAAATACCAAGATGGGTTCGGTGCATATCATCCCCGGGTTTTAATGAGACACTGCTATTTACAATTTCAAGATGAATTCTGTAGGGATCCCATACATACAAGATGTAAGGAAGAAAAGGACCAAAAAATAGAAACCAATGAGAAAATGGATAGTAACTGCCCCGGACCCCTCTAAACCAAGGTCTCATTTCATATGCACCTCAAGGTTGTGATGCTTGAGGATGCATACCTCAAATTAACACAAATGACCAACATATCAATACAGGTTCGGTGCATATCATACCGGGTGTAAATGAGGCTCTGCTAGTTATATTTTCAAGTTGAATTCTACATAGGATCGTATACATACAAAATGAAAAGAAGAACAACAGAAGCCAGTGAGAAAATGGATGGTAACTGACGCAGACCCATCTAAACCAGGGGCTCATTTCATATGCACATCAAGGTTATGAAGCTCAAGGATGCATGTCTCAAATTCACTCAAATCGCCAACATATCAAGATGGGTTCGGTACATATCCTATCCGAGTGTAAATGGGTCTGTGCCAGTTACAATTTCAGGATGAATTATGTGAGGGGTAGCATATACATGAGATGAAAAGTAAAAAGAAACCAATGAGAAATTGATAGGGTGTTACCGTATCCCAGATCTGAATTTTAATGGACTTGTTTCCAACGGTGATCATGCGCACCCCAAATTCCACCCCGATTGTCAAGTCATGCACTGGCTGGAACCTCTTGTCTGTGGGTGGCATATACTGGCTCTATAGTGAGTTGAGCTGTGCGATCTGTGTTTCCATTAGGTAGGCCAAACAAACAGCCTTCTCACGGTATTATGCTAAAAGGTGAATCCTTGGCATGTATGGCATTTGTAGGTTCTACGCCCTATGTGAATTTTGGCTTTTCTTTGTTTGTTTGAATAAGGCCTTCACTCTCGTATCCTCTAATCAAGTGGAAAGGATATATGAAGGTATAGGGTCACTAGCTTGCTACTAAAGGGTTCATATACAGGAAATTTCTCATGGTTAATTATATGGTGTTGCCACTAGGTTATTTATCCCTTGCACCACCATGAGTTATATGCTAGCTTCTAAAAGCACATTATTGTTGTTGTTTAATACTTGACAACTTCCAAGGATTGAGAAGGGACACAACCCCTTGATTCTCTCACACATGTAGCGGGTTGTCTAGAAGAGTAATTGAGGTCAATGACTCGAAATCTAAAATATGTTCTCGCTCACTTTCAATATTAGTCAATGGAGCATATCATGCATAAATAATCTAAAGACCATGTTTAAATTGAATTATGCCATATTCAATCTTAAGGCTTAAGAAAATCACATTAATTTAAACATGCATAAATCAATTGTAGTATGTTCATTGAAAATCATAAAGTTCCATGGAAGCCTTAGTCTTTAGGGAAAAAATATGCCATATCTAATATGAGATGGTCCATTATACAATATACTAGCCCATCGTCACCCCAAAACTAAGAAGTTTTGTGCATCCTAGTGCAAACAAAATGTCCCCTCAAAATTGATTATTTGTCCTACTTGCCCATAATTTTTATCTTTGCATGATAAGTGCGAGAGTGAGTGTGTGAGATAATGAACCTAGGTCTTAAAGGCTCCGTCGCTTAAGCGACGCTTATGAGAATAGAGTGAGTGTGTGAGATAAATGTGTCATCGCTTAAGCGACGCTTATGAGAATAGTCGTCGCATAACCGACGCTTAACCGACGGTTATGAGAATAGTCGTCGCTTAACCGACGCTTGTGGCCACATTTACAAAAAAAAAATGTGTCCTTGTGATTTTTGGTAAGTTTAAAAAGAGAAATCCACGCGCTGTTGGATTTTTCCGTCAGATTTTGGATCGAAATGTAGTAGTGTTCTAAAACTGGAATCATGTTTTATATCATTCACTGTCAATTATTGAGACACCAGGATTGCGTCCACCCCCTAGGGTGTAATCAATATTGAAAACCCTTTCATGATCCAACATCGAGAAACTGTGCACCCCTTTTCGATGTGAACCATGTAGGCCCTATTCATACTCAAGCAATCTGCCATAATGGAAATAAAATCGAAACATGCTCTGCATATTGAATTTAACAATTTGATATGCATATTCTTAGCTAGGGTCAAAGAACACTTTTCCATTTACCGATGCAGTATTCCTTCGTTAACGAGGAATGGGGGCTCCCTTCTCTGAGTTGACAGTTTCTCAGTTTGCCATCCCAATTCCTCTTTACATTTCATATCCACACATGTCTTACCAACATAACCTATACCATCTCACTCATGTTGCTTACCAAACATGTAGTGCAGATGAGACATTCCCAAAATGTCCAATGGAGTTTCACCCGAAACCCATTTCCAAGATAAGGGAAAACCTTCCCATGAAGTTTGGCTCCTGCAGGCCATCACACATGATCTTTCTGCAATGTGTACCCCTGGCACATTCATCAAATAGCCAAACAGTCAATCATTATCTGATAATACAGTCCAAATTTGATTGTTCCATAACCAAGCAATGACATTAGTAATTAAATTCAATGAGAATTTGCAACTCTGTTTACTACAAAAATTGATTTGCTTGGCAATGAGGTGATCCTCAATTGTGGGTCTCTTGTAAGTAGCACCACTATGCCCATTATAATTTTATGCTTACTAGCATAACATGGATACCCACTTACAATGCGTCCTCTTGACACAATCTTATGCATGCCAATAGTGATTAGTAGTTGTCAGCAATTTCTCCAATCCAAAATTCACAAATTCAAATTTAACAACCCATTATGCATACAAACTATTTTCATAGCCATGAGACTCTTGTCATGAGGTTTGGCTTTTTCACATGGTAGATTTCGGCCTTTGTCATGGTCTTACCCACATTGCCATGCACCAAACAATCTACCTAAAACCTAAACTTCAATAAGCCAAACACTTGGTAAGTTTGGATACATATAACCTTTTCATTGCTGCAACCATCACTGAAGCATTTTTAGAATTTATAAAATTCAAATACTTCTAGCTGTTAATCACATCAGTATTACCAAAACCCATTTACTTCACGCAATCATTATCATACTTTAAATTACAGGGTACAGTCACATCATTTATGCAATTTAATGAAATGTTTAGATACTCCTTACTTCACAAGCGTATCATTTGTACCCACTTTCCCTTCCATAGAGGATTTCCAACAGTCAATCAATCATGACTACCCTCTTCATGCACTTACTATCTTACATTCATAACAGCTCTTGAAATGGTTCCAGAATTGTCATCAGTTCATCATTTCAGCCATTAGTTATTCATAATAACTCATGCACTATCTCTATGCATTCATGCATTGCATCGCAAAATTTGCACCCATACTTATGTATGCATATCTACAAAATTTACTCATACTTTTCATATGCATCCATTCTATGCATAACTACAAGATTTATAAAATATTTTAATGCATACCCACTCAATGCTACCTTGCATTGACTCAGGAATACTATGCATTCAAACATACCATGCATGGCCTAACTATGACTACTTCATATAGGATGCATGACTATAATCAAGATCATCAGTGCTTACTTTCCTTGGGCTACTAAGCTCATAACAACATAATACAGGCATGACTCCTTTCTCTATGAATGCAGTATAAAATTCAAATACCCACATGGTATGAGACCTCTTGCTTTTACCACTCCATGCAATTGTCATAATTAAACTCTTACCTTCATGGGTCCTACTTACACCCTTGACATTACCAGTTTGGTTGGTCCTTTGCAGGAGATTGCAGAATTTGCTCACCAACTTTTGATTATGGACTTGTTGCCCTATCCCTTTCTCCATAGGGTTTCTAGTCACATTCGTCAGCATCAGTAACATATTCATCCATGTCCATGTTGTCGTTATTTTTTCCACTCATTCCAACATCAATGCAATAATTATCATTAGTGGCTCATTATAATGTATAACTCTCACTATTCTTACCAACATGTAATATCTTATGCATGCAAGGCATATCCTCATACATTTCATGTATAAAACTTGTAATCATAATTAGCAATATAGGGTTTAAGGAAATTTTCCTTTTCAAGTCCCTCATCCTTACATGGAACTCCTCTTCCACACAACAGCTGGTTTGACTTCATGGTCTTGCTACCTCTAGGAATGCAATTCCCAAATTTGTCCATATTGACAGCAACACATTTCTCTTTCAAGCAATCACTAGCACTTTGCTTCTCCACACTCAAATTCCGGTGATTCTTCCTTGTTCCCTGCTAGATAAGCTTTCCAATAGCTATCCACATGCTTCATTCTGACCTCGGGTGTGAAAACCACACCACTTAAAAAATGATGTTTTTTACCAAATGTATTCTGGTCTGAAATGTCAACTTCAGCCACCTAGAACTCTCTTCCTTTTCAGCCCTAAAACTGCTGAGAAACCCAATGAGAAATTCACTGCAAAATCAAAATCGGGTCAAAATCGGGTCTCATCCCAACTAATTTTCCAACGTTTCAGACCCTTAGTGGACTAGTCTTCTGACACTTCGATGACCCAGACGACTAAATTCTCTGGCGCTCATCGACGGCCTGCTCATCTATCTTTTTCCAGCATTTCGAGTGTGTAGTTGTCTAGGCTTCCGATCCGCATCGACGATGCCAATGACTATTCATCGAGTCCTTTCTTCACTAACCTTCCAGCATTTTGGTGGCTAGAACGTATAATTTTTCTCTGCTGTATCGGTGGGTTGTTTGTCTATTTCCTTCCACTGTGTCGGCCTGTAGTGGTCTACTATTTCGAACTTCATCAGCAGTCAAATGCTCTGTGCATCAGGTGGCTAGTTGTCTATACTTCCGCAATGGCGACCAATCGATCCTTTTAAGATTTCCATGGTTCACATTCCTATCGGCGATCAGAATGGCATCCCCCTCTGGTATCAGACATTTAGTCCCATAGATGTCTGTAACGGCGGTTCCACAGGCCTTAACTTTTTCGATCGACGGTCTCATTAACTGTAATGTTTCGATCAGCGATCTGAAGCACAACTATCACGGCATCGGCAGTAGGAACCTTTATCCTTTGGAAGATTAGTGCTCTAGACTTCCGCAACAGCGGGTGCATGAACCACTAACTTCTTTCGATGTTCATCGATGACCAATAAAACTAACTTCCGTTGATTACCGATGGATTCAACACTTAGAAAAATTTTGAATTTTCTTCTTTGCATCGGCTCTTCCTTCAACTAAGTTTCGCCAATCCACTTCACTAGACCTCGACAACTTCATCCTCTATAAATATCCGATGATGTCCATCGACGGTCTCATCGTCTAAATTTCACCAATGGCCGATCTTTTTCAACACTTAACAAAATTTCGAAAAATTTCTTCTTCCTTCTATGTCGGCGAACCCAACAACTAACTTTTGCCGCCGGCATCGACAGTCCGAACGACTAGATTTTTTCCGATGCCAAAGGTCAATATCAGATGTTTCCTCAACTATATTGAGCCGGCATTTTGACGGTCTTCGGCTGATCCCCACTGAAACTGTAGCTCCCGCATCCACTAAGTTTCATCGATGACCAACGATTCCCATACTTAGAATTTTTTTTCAAAATTTATTCTTTAGCCTTCTTTCCGTCGCTTCATTGGCTCAACCATCTCCTATTCTTTCTCGACGCATCGGTGCTTTCACTATCTATTTTTTGACATTTTGGCTACGTCGTCAACTAATCATCGGCGATCCAATCCTTTAATCATCGCCAATCGTAGATGGTCTTATCACTTCAGTTTTCCGCCGCTCGCATCAGCTGGTTCATCATCTAAATTTCGCCGATGGTCTCGACTAAGCGAGTCAACGTTTCGGCGAGCTTCACAGGATCTCTGCTGACGTTTCGGTGCTCCCATCGTCTAATCATCGGTGATGAAATCACTAACTTCTGTCGATCGCCGATGATCGTACTTAGAAAAATTTTCTTTCCTTCGTCTTTTCTCCACGTCGGGTGGTCTTCAAACTACGCATTATGCTGCATCGAAGGATCTTGCAAATAAGTGATCCGCTGCATTAGAATAACATCTCACTAAGTTTTTCGATGAGCCGACAATTTTGGCACTTAGAAAAATTTTGTGAAAGTTCTGCCGAGTGATCTCTGTTGGGCAGAAGGAAACCTGCCTTTGCTGGCTAATCTTTCATGGCCTTCTGAGGCCCAATGCTGCAATGATGGCTCTGTCACTACATCTGCGCAGCCAATTCAAGCCCATGATGCAACCATGAGCTCTGATACCATACTGTAAGGTCCCTAACCCTCTGACCGATGAAGAGGACACTACCAAACCATCAAACATACGGGCAACTAGCCCCACGAACATGAACATACATAAAATGCTGAAATAAAATTCTTAAAACATAAAACATGCTAAGGTGCATAATCATTCACATACACAGTGGAAGCAAACATACATTTAGGCATTCAACATGTTCATCATAGTTCATTAGCCATCAAATATAATTGCAGAGGTGAAATATACAAGGATACTTATCTCATAAAGAACTTGTCCCGCAACCAACTACGTCGCTGCAATGTTCCACCCAAACATAGGCCAGCGTGCTCATCAATCTCTCAGCAACATTGCCACTCCCGAGCTGGGCATGATTCCCCAAGGAATAAGGGACTAAGTAGGCTTACACATAGCCAAGGTACACAAATCAGCCAAGCCCACACAGTAGGGCTTATCAAGTTATCAAGGAGCTGGGAGAAGCTAAATGCTAAGCTGGTGAGCTCATGGAAGAGCTAAGGACACCTAGACCAGATCTAGCCTAACCTTTGAGACACCCACACACACCCGACACCAGGAATCAATCCCTTCTCTACTTCATAGTCCCTTGCAAGTGCTCTTCTAGGGTTGTGGAGAAGAAAGCCAACCATCCAACTCTGTCTGTGTGGCTCCCCAAACCCAGGTTTCTCAAGCATACCTAGCCTTCAATCCCACTCCACACAGTCTGAAGACCAACCACTACATGCATGCAAGCAAACAAGCAATTCACAGCTTGGGCAGGGGAAATCGACACCTGAATCATTATTGGCCCTATCATGGCCATAATGATTCAATCAATAGCCTATAGCATCTAAAACGTGGAAAATATCACAACCAATGAACAACCATACAAACCACAGCACACAATCCCCAATGAAACCGCTGGAAAACTTACACATACCGTAATGGGGAAGAAACAGACTCCCAATCTGTATGTGAGGGAAAAACGCAGCCAACACAGCGTATGTACTCACAACAACCATCGATTAGGGGAAAACAACAACCAGGCTTCAACGATGAACACCCGAGACATTACATAGTCTGAAAAGGAGCGTAAACAACAAAAAAGCAACCACCTCTCCGCATGAACGGAAGGGAAAAACTACATACTCCCACCAGCCATCCGTGAGAGAAAGGGAGAATAGAGCAAAACATCCCTGCGTGAGACTGAGCAAAATGGACGAGAGAGTGGCGTAGTGGTGTTTCTCTTACCCACATGATGGTGGAGAGATAGCTGGTGGAGTGGGCATGTGGCAAGGACTGACAGTCCTGCCACACACCACTTCTCAGCAGTAACTGCCCCCAACTAACAAAAGGGACTTAAGTGGCTGACACATGGCTTTTCCCCAATGGCTCCCATGGGTTAGACAATCCTCCCCTTAACCTTAGGAAATCATGACCTTTTTATTTAACGTTGCGCCATCGTAGCTGGTTGTAGGTTTATTTTAATTAATGTGCATATTTACATGATGCAAAACTATCATGTGTCGGATAGCACAATATACCATCGGCAACGATCTCAGTTGCCGAAACATAACACAACCAAATTGATGGTGGGGATTTTTCCTTTAGCTCCACACCATGATTAATTACAACATATACATCATGTATCTTTTAATGCAAGCGAGGTCAGAACTGGGGATATTACAGAAGGCACATTAAGGGAAGAAGCAGTAGAAGAACTCCATGCCATAACATAGTTTTACTTTCATTCCTCATTTTGCATCAGAGAATATTAAGATGCTGACATGTACATTTTGAAGTGCTGGTGGTGGAGGGATGAGACATCCATACTTGTTCTACCCTCACACATGATCAAGTTATATGGTCATTGGGAATTTGAAGTGATGGAAATTTTTTGTATGTTGAAGTTGAGATTTTGGTTAATCCCTTAAAGTATGGTGTGTGGGATGGTTAGAGGGAAGTGAATAGTTTTTCGGATTTATGTCTTCTTCGATGTAATTAGTTAATCAAGAGTGGAATATGTTGTTTTTATATTGTATATTTGACATTGGTTCATAATTATCTCTAAGAGGGTGTAGTTTGGTTTGTGACATTAGGGATTGGAGGTTTAGAGACAAACATTAGAGTTTTTATTTGAAATGAGGATTCTATGTTAAAGTAAGTTAGGGTGCTCCTATGTATTTTCATTATGATAATTAATTGTTTGTGATATGGATTATTTGCAGAACAAAATGATGGAAACAATATAGAATGGAAACATACACATAATTTATTTTCGAGAAAGAATAGTAGTACAATAAAACCCAAATTCTATTAATGAATGAAATGGAAAAACATTCTAAATTGTAAATAAATACAAACTATCTCAGATGGTGTTATCTTATCTTTGAAGAGAGATGTGTCGACTATGCTCACTCACAAGGTTTGATTACAAAGAGTCTACAAAGGGACTTTTTATTGTAAGAATAAAGAGGAAGAAACCCTAATATACAAAAACTAACCCTTTGAGATGAATCTCCAAAAGTATTTATTGACCCCAAGGTGGCTAGTGGATACATCAACTTCCTAGGGGAACAATGTTTTACATAATATCTCTATTTAGGATGGTCGATGGCTCGTTGCAAATAACTAAACTAGAGTTATAACTTTTAACTCAGGCAATGGAATTCC
The DNA here is from genome assembly GCA_001517045.1 of Pseudotsuga menziesii. Classification (NCBI taxonomy): domain Eukaryota; kingdom Viridiplantae; phylum Streptophyta; class Pinopsida; order Pinales; family Pinaceae; genus Pseudotsuga; species Pseudotsuga menziesii. Next base: position 298,795 of record LPNX010134915.1, read on the forward strand.
ATGACAACCCTTGGCCACCCTTGGCCCCCAAATTGGATAAAAACCACTGATTAAGGACTCAAAACTGACCTGGAAGCTTGGGACCCCAAAAAAATATATTAAAACATGCATGTGAAACAAGGTGACAAAAAAGGATCATTATCCGACAGAGATGTATTTACACCAATAATACCAGTATATAGTATATTGGGTAATACTACTTCATGGAGAGATTTACTCTAGATGCTAACCCAGTGTATAGTGGTTATAGTAGGAAATATAATCCAAATATACTATTCATGATTTAGGATAAATCACTATTATACTAAATGATTAATACAAATAATGGTGAAAATTTAACTTTGTGATTCATAATGTTAAACATCGGGTAAAAAAAACAATCAAGGAGATGGAGAACCACTGTAACTTGGTGGAACAAGTGTGTATGAAGCAATATAGACTTGCATTAGTCCGTCCCACTTAGGGAGAAATGGTCCCCATTACATTAAGTTTCTACATGAGATGAATAAACTTTTGTTCAATCTAACTCTTGGTGAACCACTTTTATTTGTGAATAAGTTGCTCTACTTTGACGGCCTAATATAATTGGGTGTTCTGCTGGTGAGTGCCCTTAATATTAGTGTCCATGATTTTATTTAAATTATCCTTGTTAATGTAGTAAGGATTGAGTTCCATGGGGTCCAATTAATCATCGACCTATAAGGTGTTCAAAAGGGGTGGAAAGTATTGTTGAAGTAGCTCCACATTAAAGATAGGGTGCAAGCTGAGGAAAGGGGGAATACTTAACTAAAAATCAGGTTTCACCCACAACCTTGGTGATGGTGTAACACGTATAGAAATTGGTGGAGCTTGCAATGGGGATTTGTCAGGCGCTCTTTATGTAAATGTAAGACCTTATTGCCAACCTGAAAGTGTACGATTTGAGCATATATATATATGAACATAAACTAAAGACATATATAATGAAAATCAAATTAGCAATGAACTCATCATGTAAAAAATGAGATATCATAGATCATTACAAAAAATATAGAAACCGACAAGAAGAAAATAATGATTTCTTTCAATCATTATAATGAATGGAGGTGAAAAACATATATGGAAATTCAATTTGGATTAAGTGAGGAGGCCATTCAAATTACTCATGCAATGCTTGGAGACTAGTAAGGATTAACTAGAGCTAAATACTCTCAATTATCCATGCACACTTAGATTAATTTTATTTTACCCAAGTTTCAACAATCACTACTTATTACTTAGAGATGCACAAGAACCTCTTAGTATGTGCATTTCAGTCCCTAAAATAAATTAACTAGCGAACTTAGGTTTTTTTAGGTATAGTTAGTGTTAGTTAAGACCTAGATTATTGAATCACATCTAGTCCTCAAGTAGTCTCAGCTTCATTCAATCCTAAAATTAGGGAATATTTCCTCAAATAAGGGAATTATCCCCAAAATAAAGGAATGTAACCCCAATTCTAGGAAACCAAGTCAAGGGTTAATCAAAAGGTCAATGGTTTTTCCCACTATATTCATCAGGTGAATGTGTAGGTTGTGAGGTATAAAGTTGTTTCTCTAACACCCACCATAAACTTAACTAGGTGAAAAAATAAAATATAAACAAGTCTCGGTAATTTCATCCATATTAGGTACACATATACACTCTTTCAAAACTGGGAAACACTAAAAAATCATATTGGAACCCCTCCATAAAAGTGAATGTGAAGATAAAGTTTTATGAATCTTACTAAAAAAACGTCTTAACTCCCAAAGTAGTTTTCAACTGGGTGAACTGCTTCTCAATGAATGACTTTGTGAAGATCCGCCCAAACATTTATGAAATCCTCTTTATTTGAAGTAAATATTGTTGATATTACAACATAAGAAGTCATTATCGAGTCTTGTGAGTTATATCAAAACAATATACTTGTGAGTAATATCAAGTCCTACAAATATCCTCATATGATTGAGGTGGTGATGTTGTAAAGATTGTGAGTAATATCAATATGAGTCTTGTAAGTAATATCAAGGCACTAGACTTGTGAGTAATATCAGGTCAGTAAACTTATGTGTAATATCGAGTAAGTCTTGTGAGTAATATCAAGACAGTAGACTTGTGAGTAATATCAAGTCCTACGAATATCCTTATGTTGTGATTTGGTGTACTTTACTTTGTAATGTGGTTATACTATGTGATGTATTACTAGTCATGGTAACTAAGTGTTATAAGTATCCTTTAGGGATTAGATACCTATAGACTAATATACTTTATCATATGACTATATGGCCCAATGTAATATGTGTGATCATAAGTATGTGGAACAATCCTTTTGAATATAATAAGATAAGGTGTTTGAATTAATTTATATACATCTGGACCATGCAGTCACCTTAATTAACGATAAATTAGATAATAATAGAGAGAGGGTAAGGATTTGAATTTCCTATTAAAAAACATTAGTGAAATAAAATTACTAAGACATCAGTTAAGTCTTAGTTGTGGAATAACAAGTTTTAGTTAAATGACAAATGTACTCCTTGATTTGTGAAAAGAATTTTTTCATGGATGGAATCGATTGTGTAGCACTAAAGACATTTAGTTAAACTCATAACTAGTGTTCAATCCATTAGTTGATGATTGAGTTCAGTTAAATCAAGTTCACATTCAGTTTAGTCGATTCACATTTAGTTCAGTCAGTTCACGTTCAGTTAAAGGAAGTTAAATCCTAGTGAAAGAAGGAAGGTGCATATATTTTGCATGCAAGTAAATTTGGGGTTCCAATTTGACACCAAGTCAAGGAAGGAACTAATGTTTAATGAGGTAAATTAATTTTGGTTCCCACAGTGTTCATAGTGCACCAAAAGCATGAAAACATTCACTAACTTCTCTTGTGTATGATTGTAAGCTTGTTATTAAAGTGTTATGCACTTGAAAAGGCATATACATTGTTCCTAGTTACCTCTCTTCTTTACTGCTACTTTGATACCTCTTATGAGGAAATCTGCTCATGTATTAAAAAACCATTCTCTACAATTATATATCATACTCAAAGGATTGCTGGGATTTTCTTCCTCTAGATTTGGAGGATTTTTTCGGGTACATCTTGTCATTGGAGTTTTAGAAGGAGGGATTTACAAGGTCCCATAAAATCATAATTCAGCCATCATACATCATAATATCATCCCATGATATCTTTTGCATAGGAGTCTTGGACACTTCCACTTCACAGCACTTCCTAGTTTGTAGTGATTGGTGAAAGTATGCCAAATTTTGATTTTGTACATGATGTTGTTCTTCAGGGGTGTGATTTAGAAAATAATGTCAAAAATAAGTTTCCTAGAAGCCATACTATATTTAAAGGAATATTATATTTAGTCCACTCATATGTATGTGGACCCATATAATCCCCTTCCCTAAGTTGACACCTTTATTATGTATTGTTCATTGATTATTTCTCCCGTATGGCCTAGATTTATTTCATGAAAGATAAGAGTGAATCTGTCAATAAATTTCAAGAATATAAAACCTTAGTGAAGAATCATACAAGTAGGAATATTCTACCCTCAAATGTGATAACGATATAGAATTTGAATCAAATGATTTTAACGAGTTTTGTAGTGATGCACAGATACGCAGACAATTAACAATTCCTTACAACCCACAATAGAATGGGGTTGCAGAGAGAAAGAACATAAATATTTATGAGGCTGTAAAAGCCATGTTACATGATCATGAACTACATTATTATCTATGGGAAGAAACCACTAGTACAACAATGTACATACAAAATAGAAGTCTACATGCAGCTCTTGTTGAGAAAATACATGAATAGGTGTTCACTAGCAAGAAACCAAACATTTTAGATCTTTGTATATTTGCATGTCCTGTGTATATTCATATTCCAAAATAAAAAAGGACCAAGATGGAACCTTATAACAATAAAGGAACGTTTTTGGGATAAAGTGAGACCTCCAAGGCATTCACAATATATGTACCTAGTGAGAGACATGTTTAGGTTATTCGTGATGTGACTTTCCACGAGGACGCGGGATTCAAGCGGTCAAAAGACCTTGAATGTGATTTAGAGACAAAGGAGGCTGAGGCTCCTATATTAGAATATCATATTGATGATTCTTGTCCTTCTGATGTTTAGAGGGAGATTCCAGCAGAACGTGTAGACCTACTTGTCATTGATGAACCAGTTGAACTGGTTGATGAACCTCCTCCAAAGAGGAGGTCAACATGGTCCCAAGATGTATTGAGAGATATAAGAAGAATGGATCCCCAGTGGGATATTCCATTGAGAGTAAGAAGTCTAATAGGTATTCAATATATGTTGCATTGATTAGCAACATCAATGACTCACATCCTTCATCATATGAAGAGGATGTAGAGAAACAAGTGTGGAAATATTCTATGAATGAGGACTATAATTCTATTCTAAAGAGTGATATTTGGGATATTGTTCTGATACATGGGAGGAATTCAGTTGTAACTTCTAGATGGATTTACAATATAAACCTTGCTGCAAATGGCAGTGTGGACAACTACGAAGCCAGTTTTGTTACCAATGGCTTCTCTCAGAAAGAGGAAATTGATTATGAGGATAATTTTTCTCTAGTGTCTAGGTACACCACTATCATATGTATTAGTTCACTTGCATCAATACTGGGATGGAATCTTCACTAGATGGATGTGAATACTTCCTTCCTCAATGGTGAGGTTAAGGAAGACTTTTACATTGAACAGGTTGAGGGTTTTGCGATACATGGGAAGGATTCCTATGTGTGAAATTTGAAAAAATCCCTTTATGGTTAAAACAATCTCCTTGAGCTTGGTATGCCATAATATAAATTTATCTTCAGAACCTAGGTTTTAATAAGAGTGATATAAATTCAAACGCATACTTTAAATTACTTGACAACCAACCCATTATATTTATTCTATATGTTGATTATATTTTCCTCACTGGAGAGGAAATTTTGAATTTCGAGTGTAAGAGGGAGATTACCTCAGAAATTTAGATGAAATACTTCGGTCTTATGCACTAATTTTTAGGCTTCCAGATCTGGCAGAGGAATGATGAGATATTTCTATCTCAATGGAAGTACACTATGGACATCTTACGCAGATTTGGCATGGAAGATTGTAAATCCATCATTACTCCCATGGATTCCAATTTGACTAAATTACATGAGACTTAGACTGGATCAAATCCAGTGGACCCCACAATATATAGAGATTTTATTGGCTCGTTGATGTATCTAATTCAATGAAAACCTAAAATTTGCTATGCATTTAGCATTTTTATTTATTTCATGACTGGTCCTAGACACAAACACTGGGTTTCAGGTAAGCACCTTTTGAGGTACTTCCACGGTATAGTTTCTTATGGACCCATGTATGCCTCCAATGGAGGAGTGTTATGTTTTGGATTTATTGATTTTGATTAAGGTGGAAGCATTTGTTGATCAAAAGAGAACTTCTAGTTATTGTTTCAGTTTGGGTTCTACTATGATTTCTCGGTTTCGCAGAAAGCAGGCTTCATTTGCTAATAGCACTGCAAAGGCAGAGTACACTGCTACTAGTACCACTGACAGAGAAGCAGTGTGGTTGATAAGGATGCATGGAGGATTGTTCTGTGTAATGCTAGAACCTATAGTGGTCAGGTGTGACAACCATAGTTCTATCATGTACAATAAATTCATTCCTATTGATCTTATATATAATTTATGTATTGAAATAATATTATATAAAAATATAACTTAATAAATAATTACAAAAGACATCATGAGATGCAAAAATAAATAAATAATGAAGCATAAATAAACATAAAAATGATTCTTTAATTTTATGAAATTGTGCATATAAAAAGAAAATAAATATCACATCATTTGTTTTGTTTACAAAATTGACATTATAAAATTGAACAAAAACATAGTTTGATATTTTCAGCAAATATCATAAATTCTCTTTTCTTTTGCACTATGCCAAATCTCATAAACACGTTGCCACTCCACTTCTGACATGTCTCGACCTGTTAATGATACACGCATTAATGCATCAAAGGTGTTTATTGACAATTTGGTTCTTCTAATATCTTTGACTGCATTTTGCTTTGAAAACCCTTGTTCACATCGAGTGATGAACAAATCTATTGGATTCTCAAAAAATGTATGACCAATGGTAATGGAAAATATTGATGGAATGTGTGTGTGTGTGTGTATATATATATATATATATATATATATATATATATATATATATAAACTAATATCCCTGGTCAATGCGCCCTGATTAAATATCCACCACCCGATGAAAGAAGATGATATGGACTTCAGCTCCAAAAGACAAGATGGGTACAGAGTCACAACTGGCGAGTATATGGACTAGGCTGCTTATGAAGCTAAAAAATTGAAGACTCTGCTAAGAAAGCTAAGGAAAACAAAAATGAGACTATTGAGAAAGCACAGAAGCTAGTGGCACTTAATGAATAGTTTGCAATTTTGTTTATTTATTTGAGGAAGAATCTAATGACGTGCGCGATCAAGCGTTGGTTTGAATCACGATTCAGAGGAGTATGGTGGGTGGCCACTGGCCATGGCGGAGTATCGAATGGATGGAGTATTAATTTAGTACTTGCATAAATCAATACTCAATTCAATATATAGATTTTCAATTCAGTTTCAATGGAGATGGAAAATTAATCGATACTTTTGGAGTTTAAATATATAATATACATTACATAAATCATGGTAGAAATCACTATAAAAAAATTACAAGGAAATGTTTTATAACATTTTTTCAAATAGTAGATTTTCAAACAAATCTTTAAATGTAAACCCAAAAAATTATACAAGCAGTACCTTTGATAATGCTTTCCAAGACTGTGTCTCCAACTCCAAGGGATTCTAGACTTACACATTCCAAGTTCCAATTTCCAACTTTCAAAACATTTAGTTGTGCATTAAGCACTGAAAATTGTAATATGTAGATGCTAATTACAATAGTTAAAAAAATCAAATATACTGAAAAATCATTGTTAATTAATATTTTTTTCTTTCAGAAAAAATCATGGAAACTTACAAAATAGTAAGGCATAGATGATGGAAATAATACTAACTTAATATTTTTAATTTTAGTGAAAGTATGATTAGAATTTTGAAAGTATAATTTTAATAATAATAAGATAAAAGTATTAATATTAATAATTTACTAGTAGTAATTTATAATGAGGTTTTAGTAATTTTGTTTCCCTTAAAAAATAGTAGTAATATAATGACGTTTTGAAAATCTTATTTCCCTTCAAAAATATGTTTAAATGATAAATTTACCCTTAAAAAATGAGTTACTAAAATTTTTAACTGTATTTGACGATCAAAATGCCCCATGACGGTTATTTTTCCTGTCAAATTCCATCACTCGTCCCTTTGTTATGGTAATCCATATTTCACTTTAAAGAGAGTAAACAAATAAACAAATATAAAAGGGAAATCCCCTTTTACGAATCCTTATGCCAAAGTTTCGTAAAACGCTAAGAGGACAAATTTACTATAATGGAAAAACACATTTCAAATCTCTGACAATGGTATTTGAAGCAAAAATTAAATTCTATCTTCCATGTATTGCATGAAACATTAAAGGATTTACAGAAGGGTCACTCTCACCACATCAACCAAAGAGGAAAAGGGTATTAATGTTAAAAGGAGAATGCACGGGTGACCATTGTAAATTGACAGGAGGAATTATGGCAGAAGAACCAACGCATCCAAACTTTAATAGTCCGTCAAAGTAGAAATCAAGGATGATTTTAAGAACCCCCCTAGATTTATATGTATAAAGAATGGGCGAATCTCTCCAATATATAGGAAAATTTAAAGGCGATTTTATTAATAATAAAATATGTATGTATAAAAAACCTGGCAAATATTTCATTTTAGTATATAATTATGTTGTATAAACTTAGTGAATCTTTCACTAAGTTATAATATATTGTAAAATTTTGGCGAATATTTAATTTCATTATAAAAAATTGTAAAAAGTAGCGAATATTTCATTTATTTATAAAATATTTTCAAAACAGAGGAACAACAACATTAGTCAAATAACATGAATCACATCATCAACAACGAAACATGTAGACTCATGAGTCACAACTGGAAGGTGTCAATGAAACACAATTGCATTGACTAGATTCAGGGAAAGTGGGGAATCCACTTGTTATCTCGTCCCTTAATGGTCGAATGGACATGTGGGGACCTAAATCTTGACAAATCGATAAACTAATAGAATCAGACATTATGCTTGATCTTAGCCTCCACTAGCCAATTGTGGTCGTGCAAGCTAATACAATTATGCATTGTAATTATTCCAATTGATTATTGCATTAGATGAATGTTGGTCTCATGCCAATAGGTATCCTACTATCAATGCATAGGAACCTAGTGCATAGACCAATTTTCTCTTCGCTTATCTATGTAGCGCTCATTTATTTTTTTGAATAACGATAAGTATTTACAAAGAAAATATACAATCATCACAAAAGAATCAAAAAAGTGAAGACAATTAATTCATGCAACTAAAAGGTAATAAAAACATCTTTTCTCAAAATTTAAAACCAATATTGATTCAAGCTACAACAAAGGGTTTAATGAAGCATCAAATGAGAATTAGAAGCATTCAAAGGACTAACACAATATTTAACTAAAATACACTCAAACTTCAAAATTTGACAAAATGCTTCAAACAAGAGCAATAAACAAACCATAAAAAATTTCAAGATATTCGTGCTAGACACCAACATGGTTTCATATACTTGAATGAGCCCATTCTTTCTTAGCGAAAGTGTTGTCAAATCAGTTATTTATCATTTAATGTTAGGACACTATCTATGTGAAGAGATAGCTCCTAGTCCTAGCTTTCTCAAATTCCATCCTCATTTCATGTCATATACAAAAAAGAGACATACAAAAAAGAGACAATGTGAAAGATAAATATCAAACCATCAATCTTAAAATAAGCTGCATGAAGGTAATGTAGCTCAAATCATCAATGTTACAACAAAAAAGTACAATGTAGAATCTATTTTTACCTAAAACACAACCTCAAATTCATATATAGTGATCACCACTAACCAACAAGGGTACACGAAACACCTAGACCAAAATAAGACTCAAGAAGTTTAATAGTATTTAGCTTCAGAACATGGTTCTCTTACAAGTAAAATTTAGTCATTCAAGTCTATCCTTGAGTAGTATTTAAGTAATACTTAAGCATGCCATTGACATTTTTCTGCTTAAATTTCAATTTAGATATTTTGTGTATATCCCATTATAAATGACTCTCCCCTTAAGGATCACTTCATCATCTTTCTCATGTAAAGCCAAAGATGAAAAAAAACACCTTCAATTCGGTATTTAGGATGTGCAAAATTATATCTTCACTTCAATTAATGCATCAGCTCTTCCATCTACTTTTCTATTGTTGTTCAATAAACTAAGACATGCCTTAGTACTATGGTTTATTCACATTACCAAGTTTATGATTGATTTAAATTCAAAAGGTGCACCAAACAAAATCCTTCATGTTTGCCTGCTTTTGAGAAGAACTAACAACTTCCCTTAATTATCACACAGGTTATCCTCAAGAATGTTGTTTCACTGATCAAAGAAGTCTTCAAATTTTCCTTCAATCTACTACCAACAATCAAAACCGTTCCAAATCATGCTAGAAAACTTAGTGAATAAGTTCATCGTGTATGTTTAATTTATTTTCTTCAGTTCCACTATCAATGGTTCATCTCCCCCTGAATTAGGGATTCCAAACATTCAATGAAGAAACATGCGATGTAATTTGCACATATAATTCTTCAATTCATCGTCTTTGTTGGTTCATTCTTCAATTGTTCTGCTCCCCTTGAGGTTCTTGTTTCTCTTCATCTGTCATTCTATATGCTTCTCCTGAACTTGTCCTTAGTCCTATGAGATGTGATTTCTGCTTCAGAATGTCATTGAATTATCAAGCTCTTTCTTCATACATCATCGATCTTGCTTCTGTTTGTTGGAAAGATATACTTATATAAATCTGGCATGTATTTAGCTCCTCTCTACAGTTATAGCATTCATTTTATTTGAAGGTTCCTTCCATTTGGAATGAACTGTTTGTTTATTGTTGGTTCTTGTCCTCCATCGTCTAGCCAAAACTGTTGTCAGGTTGGATGTGGTTTTTCCACCTTTCAAGCAAGGGATGGGTGTTTTATTTTTTCACTCGTTGTTGTTGAACCTTGAGCTGTTATAGAATATGGTGTTGGTGACTTTTGACGAGTTCCAGAATTTGGTGGGAATCCCATCACTCCACCTTGATATCCATTCCTCAATGTGAAGTCCTTGACCGAAGGACTACCAGCAAAACAACTCACAGCAGGTCTCTTAGCAGAATGGTTATTTAATCTTGCTTTCACATCTTCAACCTCCATATTTGTTGAAATTCTCTTTCCATGCACATTTCTCTGAGAATTCAGCATTGCGGAACCTTGAGGAGAACTTGCATTCTTGTTGGGAGTGGTGATTTGGGCATACCTTGTAGTATCTATTTGACCTTGTTTCTTGGCAGGAGATACCTTGTCTCCCTGGTTACATAGGGGCACTTTGCTGCAATTTCCAAAAGTGACATTGAAAGGTACCTTCTAAAATTTCTTGTTCTCTGATATTTCACAAAGCTTCTTGAAATTCTTAGGAAAGCCTTTTCTTAGCTTCCTTTCATCCTTTGGAACTTATTTATAATTTGAACCTAGGTGAAAACTGTGATTCTTCTCTAAAAGTGTTAAGCATGGAGATATGTTCTCCTTTCCATCAAATCTTTCAGAATAATATCCTTCTCCTTTTCAATCCTCAGACACATCTATTTTCTTTTGGTTCAATTGCATGCCAGTGTTATCTTTCTTCCCTTCAAACTTGTCTTCTTTGAGATAGCCTAACTTGCTGCGAGTGCTTCTTAACTGAGGCCCAGATGACCTAGATTTCTTCTGAATTTGAGGGCTTGTCCCATTGGCAATAATCTTTGTCTTCATTTTGTCATTGTTTTTCTTAAATATTGGTTGAGATTTTGACCTATACTGACAAACTTTAGAAGAGACAACCCTTCCTTTTTTTCTCTTCTCATAATTACCTCCTTGAGGAACATTCCTTGTCTTTATCTTATTTACAATTCTCATTGGTGTGTTTTTGTCACTGGATTTATGTTTAATACCAACTACCTGGGATGGTGTCTCAAAAAAGTTTTGCAATTTCAATTCTACTAGTTTTTGTGTAAGACAGGAGATTTCCTTCTCTAACTCTCCAATTCCCAAATCAATGCAATAATTTTTCATAAGGGTTTCATCTTTACCTCCAATTTATTTTTTTCCGATTACAGAATCATTGTTTGTGGCATCTACAACATTTTGGGAATTAGATTCTCCCATGCAAAACACAACTTTATTTGAATATGGAATGTATTTTCCTTCAGTACACATAGCAAGGGCCTCTCTCTTTGTTGTGTATGTTGGACCCTGAACTGCAAGGGGAGTGTAACAAGTGCTAGTTGTGGACTCAACACTGAATTCTCATTCTGCTGAGAGGAATTGATATCCTCTCCCTTGTCGTGGCCTTTACTGGCAAGATTAGTTTCAATACCTAATTGGAAAACTTGTTACCTCCACTCTCTACATCGCCTTCTTTGCCTTCTTTTATAGAGTTGACATCTTCTATTGAAGATTCTTTGCAGTAAATAGCAATTCTCCACACATATATATGATTTTTCATTTTAAACAGTGAGGGACACTAGATCTTGATTTTCAATGTGTCGGGTTTTATCCCCAGAAATGTAAATGGAATTGGTGCTCCAATCTCTATCATCTTTGGAACAAATTCTCCTTGAGATCTAAAAATTGGTTGAGATCTTCTCCACAAATATCTTTCTTTGTACTTTAATATAGATATAGATATATTACTTCCAATATCTTCAAATTTTCAGGCCATTGTAACATAATTACCATCAAAACAAGTAAACATCATAATATGTTAACAAAATAATGAGGATAAACAATAACAGCAGAGAATAGACATTATCCAAAAGATCTATTTCACTTGAGTGGAAAATAACCAAAAGATTTCAAGTTTGGTTCATCAGGATTATAGTGCAAACGCAAAGAAAAATGACATTTAGCTCATACCCTTTTATTTTCATTATTATTTTATTTGACAGAAAACTAGGCCTAAAAGATGGACAAAGCTTCTCAAAGATGCTTACCTATTTATCTTCTTTGTTTACAATGGAATCGCTGCTTTTATGTGATTCTAAGATTGCATTTGAGAGATCCAAGCAATTTTTAGGAACTTTCCATCCTATGAGTAATTACAGACAACTCTAACAGTCAAAGTAGAACTTAGCATTACTCTATTGCAAAGAAATATAAGAAATTTCTAATAAACTGAAAGAACTAAGTTTTTAACCCTGTACACAAAAACCATATAATTTATAACTGAGGGTATGCAACACCCTACTTTGTAACACATAATTAACAACAAATCAAAGATATTGTTACATGTTAAACCACTATGGACTTGATTGTTTGGTCAAGTGGGGGCGGTGATATTTCCACACCACATTCAATTCCACAAAGCATGGGGTATGCTACTATATTTAGTTCTTTGTAAACGGAGAGGCCATCATGGCCGCGTAATGTATCCAGGAATGGCAATGAACACATTTCTTATCCTTGATGCCAAGTACAATTCCACATTGGCATTGAATGGGAATCACTATTTGAAAAGTTCAAGGGAAACATTCACAAGATATTCCCATTATTACATGATACGTGGGAAGACATGTTCACGTTTCATTTCCAAAGTACTTCCAGTTCAATATTCTTTTTAGTTTTTAAAAGACAATGCATCACATAAATAGTATCAAAATAAAAATTGGCAATTGAAATTTGTCAATACCATTCCCATCAAAATATGAAAGAAACTAATTGCAGAAAGAAACTATCAATGGATGAACCCCTTGGTCAAACAGAATAGCCATACAGAAGAATAGTCCATTTCTGAACATGGATTTTCCATAAAGTGAAACCATACCCAACACACTCAATAAGCAAATTTGAACAACTGCCAAGTTTTTAAGAGACTCTACCAGCTCTTGTTTCACTTTATGAATGAAATTAAATCAAAAGATCGCATATAAATTCACACTTTTTATAGAGAAAATAGTGAGAAATTCTATTACTAATTCAAAATGTTGCAACAAATTGCTTTAAAGTTATAAAGAATTTCTTCAGAAAACAATAACAACAACATTTTAACTTTTAATTACCAAATGAACAACACAACATCAATAGATCATTTACAAAACAAAGACAAGTCATTAGACGTCAAATCCCACTAACCAATTACAAGAAGATGCATCCAAGAGAGCATAGCAAAGGCATACCAAGTGAACCTGTTATACTATCTAAAGGATCTCATTAGAGTTTCTTTCATCTCTAAGAAAAATTCTCCAATTCTTACCACAACTATTCTAAAATTCTGTCGGAGACCCTGTCTAACAGCTTGTTTCCAAAAGCAGACGGATCCGGGGTCCAGATAGTCCTTATAACAGATTCTTACCAGAGAACCGAATTAAACAAAATAGGCAAGCATCAAACAAATTTCACTGGATCATCAATAGGCATAAGTGAGCAAATCATCAAACAAATTTTAATTGATCATCAACAGGCACCATGCCCACAATTTGGTGGAATTCATGGCTAGTAATTACAGGCTGAAATACACCAAATCCCACATGGATCACCTCTACTATTTGATCACTGGATTTCTTACACTATACTCGACCAATGTCAATAGGAAATCTACCTTGAAAATCAAATACATTAGAAAATAACTTTTTGTGAGGTAATTTGGATCCCTAAAACAGAGCATCATTGCAACAAAAGTATTGAGTGTAGGAGATTAACGAAATTAATCACAAATGAACTATATGTTTGTTAAACCCAAATCTCGTCATCAACATGTGATAAGATCCTAAACATATATGTGCCCTTAGCAAAAAGTGAAAAAGAGAAGCTTCACGAAGCTTCTAGATCAAAAGCTTCGTGGCAGGACTTATCCCTATTCACCTGGGTCAATTGAGCTCGAGTTCCATGCTTTGGGGATCCCATGTCCACCTCACCCACCAAAATATCAACCATATCTATCCATTTGGGGCCTATATAAAGAGACTCATACCCCATGGTTGAGGAGAGAGCAAAGTCATGCTGCCATTTTGACATTCTAGCATGATTCATTAACAGTGAGCATAGAGGAGCAAGTTGGAGCTATTGGGGATAAGATATTAGTTATGTGAAGGAGGGAATTCAACACTAAGGCATAGGTTGTAACTCTTTCATCAATTATCAATGCAAAGTTGGTTTTCTTCCCATATAACTTGTCTTGTATAACCTTGCAAGTTTATTATTGGATTCCTTAGTCACCAATATAGATCTATAGATAATACTTTGGTACTTTTGATATTTAGTGTTTGATGTGTTTTTTCAGGTATCTTCTTGGAGATCTTCAGCCATAGGTGAAGGACCACATCAATCTCTGAATATTGTATTCCATATGTCTATAGTTTCTAGGATAAGTCTATCATCCTTGATGTAACGTATTTGTTATGGATCTGAACCATTCCGACCAGAGGAACAACTTATGTCCATAGAAGGTGTAACGAAATTCTTGACAACAAATATGGTGACCATACTCGGGAAAAGATTCAACAGATCTGATCTTCCTTAGACTTCAAACACTTTTCTGAATCCAAGCTCCAACTTTTTATCATTTCAGTCATATCTATCATCTGACCTAGTTAGGTTTTGGTTTGATATCATCACATCTCTTCAGATCTGAGCCATCCTGAATTTCTATGCTCTTTATTACTATCGATTCATCTCTTTCAATGTTGGTTTGCCAAATTTTGACTTTGAATTTTTCACTCTCATTGTGTTTTGAACACTTTGTAGAGAACCGTGCCTGTGCAGTGGGCAAAAAGAGGTGCCACTGCCCATGCATAAATAGCAAGAAGCGGTGCTCCCTCCTATTAGCAGTTAGAAAGAAGTGGAGCCTCCTTGAAACTGCTCTGTCAACAACCTCTGCAAGCGGTACTAAGTAGGTTTTTTCTAGACTTATATTTTTTCAAAATTTTTAAAAGAATTTGTGATTTTTGGATTTCTTGTCTTTAGTTGGCATTGTCCAAACTTATTTGCAAGTGCCTAAGTGTTTGAAATCTGAAATTTTTGATGTGGTAAATGCTTGTTTGTTAGAATAAAAAGGCTAAGTTAGGTTCATCATCGTTACTGCTTGTGATTTGGATTATTTTGAAAGGATTGCTTAGAAGCATTAGCTCAGTTAGATCTCTTCCTCCTATAGGATAATACTTAAAATAAAAACTCATTTGATTGGTTTGTTTGCTTCCATTTTTTCATTAATTTAGTGAAGGAATTATTTTTTACTCTAAAAAAGAAAAGTTTTTGGTAGAAATTCATTTATATTGTTGTTTAAGGATGAATTATTGGACCTCTAATTAGCCTCGTAAGCTTCTAGATTTCCATTTTTCTTCCCTTTATTTCATATTGTCATCTCATCAAAAGAAAAATAGTGATAGTTTTAAGTTAGATCTTTCCAGTCTAATAGAAAATCGAAAAAATATCTAATATGCCTTTGATTGTTGTTTGTTTTTCTTCTTAGGAAAGAGATCTTACATTATCTGCTTGCTTTCAAAAGATTTGATTTGAAGAGGCGTTGTTTGTTTTTGTTCTCGGGAAAAGATTGTTGTTGTTTGGGAAATTTTTGGTTTCAAAGCAAAATTGAAAAGAAAAATACTCTCTCTCCCTCCCATAATTAGGCATACTCTAAACGGTAAAGTGAATGAACTTGTGTTTCATACTTGAATGGTTTTACTTTTCTGTCAAAATTCCATGCATTCACCTAACTGTCCACTTTAAAATTAACTGTAGTTATAGGATTAAAATTGTATAGAAATTTGAGTGATAGTTTAGAGACATTTTCGGCCATCGTAAAACGTAGGAGCTGTCGTTATTTGACCGCACTACAACTCAGAACTCGCACAGTTCTTCCACGTGCCGTCGGTATATCGAATGGCCTTTCGCGTACCATTGAGGTATATAGAAAGGTACTTCACGTACTTGATTGTATATCAGAAGGTCCCTTGTGAATGGTTGTGCATTAGACAACACTACTACCGATTTGAGCTCCCACATACCTTGTGTATATCAGAGACCCCACTAGGATACCTTGCCCATATGAGAAAAACCATTTGGCCATCTTGTTTGGAGAAATACACCAAAAAAAACATTCGGGGAGATTACTACACATGTACCCTTGTGGTATATCATGAGTTGCACCTACTTGACAATCCTGGTGAGAGATTGACCATTTGAACTCATCCTATCATTTAAGTTTGCTTGTTTTCCTGTAGCTTGAGTAGGAGAAAGTTTTTGTGTGTTTTTTCTTAGTTTTGAAACCCTAGGCTAGATTAGTCACTATGCAATATGGCTGAGTTTCAGTTGAGATGATCCATAAGAACATAGGGATTGCCACTCGATTTTCGTCCTATTACAAGAGAAATTCCAATGGAAGCCATTAATATAGGAGCTACAACTAGTTCCCATGAGGAATAAAATATACTTGTAGAAATTGGAGACCAATTCACTTCTTATATTAATCCCTTGGCTCAACAACCTCCTATGGATGATGCTTCCTTCCATTCGCATATGGAAGGTCATACTGATAATCCTGGTGCACTTGAGTATGGCCGAGATGCTCCATTTTGGAGAACCTCCATGGGTCAGGGCATTTCCTCATTTGGGCTTAATAGAACCTCTCTTGAACAAACTTCTCTAGGTGAAGAACAATATAGAAAAATCCAAGCATCTATTCACCGTGCATGATATTTTCAAGAGAGAATGCAAAATCTAGACAGAGTTTTGGACACACCTGGACCTCATGTTGAAGCTATATCGGCTAGATTAACCCGTAACATAGATCCTTGGTCTGTGGCCAAAAATAGAGCTTCTATTAATGTTCATCCAGCTTTTGTTGAGACTTCTCGCAATTGAGGTCAAACCTCCAATTCGACTACTGCATTTTTGAATGCTAGGTTTGTCGCTAGTCACCCCACACTTTCTATGGCTGGTGGGAAACCTTCAGTTCCAGTAGTGTTTGTACCTTCTAACGTAGGGGGGAAACCCCCCGGCGTGACCTACGTTACCCACTAGTGGAATTGTTACCAGTAATAGGAAAACCTTTGTTGTAGGACAATCTACAGTTTATGTTCCTCCCACCAATACAATCATGGTAAACCCTACTTCATTTTCAAGTCAGCCTTTAGTGGCACAACCTACAGTTAATCAACCCTCGTGGGCTTATGGCTATCCAACAAATCTAATTCGTATAGGAAATACGAATTACCAACCTATCCCTATAGGAATGTCTTATATTGGAATTCCATACCTTGGGAATACATTTATACCGTGGGGGAAACCCAACTGGTCCTACATGCCAGTGGTGGGAGGAATACCTATTCATATGACTGGAGGTGTCGGGGGACCGCCTTATGCTGGTCCCCCTCCTAATGACCCTCCTCCTGGTGATCCTAGAGGCCTTGGTGGCACTCCTCTTGGTGGTGTTGGAGTCCCTAGTGTTCCTCCTCCTAGTGGTCTTGGTGGTCCTGGTGGCCCTCCTCCTAGTGGTCCCAGGGGTCTTAGTGTTCCCTAGGTCCTAGTGGTTCTGATGGTCCTCCTCCTAATGGTCCTAGTGGTCCTAGTGGCTCTGGTGGCCCTAATTCTAGAGGTCAATCTTTGGGAGGTTCGTCATCTCATCAAAAATTTCAACAACCTGTGTATCAGTCAACTTACAGCCCTACTGGTGGATACATGCCTTATCAATACTATTATTATGTGGAGACCAGCTGTCATATACCTTTCCTAGCAACTTTGGATTTACCCGATTTAACCAAATTGATAAAAGATCCCATTCAGCACAACCCTTCGTGGCTCGCACTTCGGGTAAAGTTACCATTAGACATTCCAAAATTCGATGGAAAGCATGGAGACGATCCAAAAAACCATGTTATGACCTTCCATCTATGGTGTTGATCATTTCACTGCTTGATGGATGATTATGTTTGTTTAAGACTCTTCCTGCGTACATTGACCGGTACAATTGCCAAGTGGTATATTCAACTTCCACAACATGCATTTGTGGAATTTAGCTCTCTGGAAACTGTCTTCCTCACGCACTTTTAGCTACCCATTCGTTATGAAATGGGTACATAAATTTTAACCTCTTTGTGTCAAAACACCTCCACCCGCATATCCAATCATGTCCATGAGTGGAGAAGGTGGAGAAGGCTCATTAAAGCTCATATCTCTGACCAAATCTTAGCTGATTGGTTTACCAATTCTTTGTTGCCACCCATTTTCTTAGATGTGGCTATGGGGGGTGTTGTCACTGAAGAGCAGGCTATCAGTCGTGCTTAGTATCTGGACTTGGTGTATTCCCATTCTGAAACTTTGTATGACCTTATTCCTTAATCTCTTCATCCCAGCACGAACTCAGCTAAGCCATCTGTAGAAACTTTTGTCAATGGGATTATGGGTTCAATCCCTCCCCCGTCGACGGTAAAATATGCCAAACATCCCATTCCCTCTACTACTTCTCCTTCTAATCCTACGGTTTCTGCCAAGGTGAATTCTATTCAAAGTACGCAATCATCCAGTAATAAGAAAAAGGGAAAAGGTAAAAATAAGAAACCTGGAAACCAACAGGAAAATACCAAACCCACGGCCTCAGAGAATTACAATAAAGGAAAAAGGAAAGCCAAATATCCCTTCCTATTATGTGGTGGAGATCATTTCATGAAGGAGTGTCCCCGATGTGATGAAATTAACAAATTTTTAAAAAGTAACCCTACACTAGTAGTTCTCACTAATCCTTTTCCTTCTCAGCAACAATTGGTATACCACATGTCTAACCAGGGAAATTCTAGTTTTGCAGAGGAAATTCGAATGATGTCATCGGAAACTGTTAGTTTAACAATCGTAGTCAGTCATACGACAAGCCTGAGGAGAAGAAAAATGAAAATCCTTCTCTAGATAAAGCTCCTTCCACTGGTTCTCATGCATCCTCGTCCAATGGTCCCTTAGCTATCGAGAAGCCTAATCTCAACATGATTTTGCATCCACCCAAGAGTACTCTTAGGAAAGATGTTTTTAACCATAATGCCCGAGCTGCATAGTTATATAATTTTGTTGAATACCTCACTCAGGAACAATGTGCGATGTCTACCTTAGAAGTACTCAAAAGCTTCCCCACGCAATGCAAAAAGTTGTTAACTACCTTAAGATCCCTGGATCCGGATAATATAAATTTGATTCATTTCAACATTGAGAACTACAAATCTAGATTACCTCACCAACTCGGTTTTTAGATCATAACAAACGTAGTTGGGAAAAAGGTCTTTAGGACTGTTCTAGATCAAGGCGCTTCAACCTCAGTCTTGTCCCTATCCTGCTGGAAAGCCATTGGCTCTCTTGAGATTATGAAATCACTGATGACCTTAAAACCCTTTGAAGAAAGAGGTTTCCAACCCCATGGTCTCATGCTAGCACTTTCAGTTGAGCTAGGGGGGAAAATTGTTTCCATTCAGGTGGAAGTAGTGGATGCCATGTTATACTACAATCTTCTGTTAGGAAGAAACTGGATTTATGCTATGAACGTTGTCCTTTCGACAATGTTTAGGACTCTCCAGTTGCTGGATTTGGGAAGAATTGTGACAATTGATCAACTCGATTTCAACATGCCAGATGTTACCGCCCCTATGAAAAATAACATCCCTATGCTAGGCTAGTCCCCTCCTCCTTACTAGTCGATTGGGGCAGGCATCCTGAAAGAATCCACCCTCATGGGTGTGTTCCCATCAACTCCTTCTAGAACAGAGATGGTGACCATTAATATGATCTCTTCGGTTGGCTATGATCCCAAGGGTAAACAAGTTGTTGAGTCATCCTCCCATAGCCCCCATGAAGAAGTTTATGATGCAATCCAATCTGTTTCTGATGACTATATAGATGATCTTCATCTTGTGGCTTCGTATCCTTACCACCTTCCCTATTCATTAGAACCCTCTCTTCCTACTCCGGATTATCTCTCCCAAATTTTTTTGTCGGACGAGTCCATCAAAGATATTATGAGTATGAATGAATCAGTATGCGAGGATCATCATCACAGATCCTCGTTCCTCCCCAATACCAGTTCGACAGAGAATGATTTTGTATCCTTCTTAGGTACTGATTTTGTCGACATTCTACAAACACCTGTGTTGTTGCAAGATTCTAACTCTGAAGGAAATCTATGCAACATTACTAAAACATCTCCAATCGACATATCGGTCAATCCTGGAACTATTGAACATGTTCACGTAGGGCATAACTATTCAATGGAAGAAACCAAAGAATATAGAGCACCTTTTAAGGATTTCTGACATATTTTTCTTGGTATTACAAAGAAATTCCTGGGATAGACCCATCTATTGTGGTCCATGAAATCAAAACCTATCCCATGGCCAGACCTGTGAGGAAAAAATTGCGTCAAGTTCATCCCCTGAAGGATGCGGCTATTAAAGTTGAAGTCAAAAAAATTATGAAGGAAGGATTCATCTATCATGTACCCTTGATGGAAAGGCTATCAAACATTGTTCTTGTGAATAGAAAGTAGGGAACCATTCAAGTATGCATCGATTTCCTAGACCTGAACAAATCTTGTCCTAAGGACAATTTTTTTCGACTCCACATATCGATCAGATTATAGACAACTGTGTCGAAACTGTCATCTTCTCATTCATGGATGGATTTTCTAGCTACAATCAGATTGAGATATTTCCCACTGATTAGCACAATATGACATTTATATGCCCATGGCAAACCTTCGCCTATAGGAAGTTACACTTTGGCCTTAAGAACATCAGAGCCACATTCTAGTGCGCCATGTCATATGCATCTCACAACATTAAGAACATCATGGAGCCATACCTAGATGATTTCCCTGCACATTCACGGCAATGGGAATACCGTCCTCAACATCTTAGAGACATATTCCTGATATTTCTCCATTATAAAATACCGCTGAACCCACACAAATGTGTTTTTTGCGTTGAGATGGGATGTCTCTTAGGATTCATGGTTTCTAAGGATGGCATCCGAATCGATCCGTTAAAAATTGCTACTATACTCGCCCTGCCTGCCCCAACCAACATCCTTGAACTCCGAAGTTTGCAAGGGAAGGAAAACTTTCTTCGTCATTTTGTTTGTAACTTTGATGAGAAAATACATGGTTATATGCAACTCCTTAAGAAGAGCACTCCATTCTTCATGGATGACCAAGCCCAGTGATCCTTTGATAATCTTAAGCACGCTTTGACACATTCACCCGTGATACACCCCCTAGATTATTCAAAGGATTTTCTCTTATATGTTGCTACCTCTACTACTACCATTGGAATGGTTCTAGCACAAGAGGATCAGAACATCCAAGAACACATGATATACTACGTCAATAAGAATATTCTTGATTCTGAAACTTGATATTCACATCTGGAGAAGTTAGCATTGGCTATAGTCATTGCTGTCCAAAAATTCCATAATTACATATTGCTTCACACCACCACCGTACTCACAGACAAAAACCCTATGTACTACATCCTGACTCGTCAAGTGCTAGGGGCAAAATATTCCCATTGGATTGTCATCCTGCAGGAGTTTGACCTTGAGTTTTCCAAATC
Source organism: Pseudotsuga menziesii (assembly GCA_001517045.1). Classification (NCBI taxonomy): domain Eukaryota; kingdom Viridiplantae; phylum Streptophyta; class Pinopsida; order Pinales; family Pinaceae; genus Pseudotsuga; species Pseudotsuga menziesii. The sequence continues at coordinate 320,668 of LPNX010134915.1, forward strand.
TACTTCAAAGAAATCATTGGTCTTTGCAGAGTTAATGTGTGACCTTCCATGTGCTTTGATGGATTCTGAGCCCAGTGATTCATTCCTAGATGAATTTATGTTCTTGATAAGCACTACCAACCTGTGGTATGGATATTTAATCATTTAACTCTAGACATAGAGATTTCATCCCAACCTATCTCATAATCATCATCGCCATATCTGTCACCATGCAAAATATTACCTTATCCTGGATGATACATTGTATAGGCGTGGTATAGATTCCATTCTTCGATGATGCCTCACCCATGAATAGGATGAACATGTTCTCAATGAATTCCACTCTAGAGCATGCGATGGTCATCTTTCTGGGATGGCTACAGCCCAGAAAATCCTTCGTGTTGGCTATTTCTGGCCATCAATCTTCAAATATTGTCACGAGGTTGTTCAGAAATTCCCACCCTGCCAACATTTCTATCTGAAAAAGCACACCCACCCTACTCTATTACACCCCATCATTGTCGTTGGCCATTTTGCCAAATGGGGGATAGATTTTATGCATTGTAATCCTTCCTCATCTGAAGGGCATGGTTACATCATAGTAGCCATGGATTATTTTACTAAATGGGATGAGGCTATGCCTACATATGTAGAGGATGGTAATACTGCCGCCCTCTTCCTTTTCAATCATGTAATAGATAGGTTTGGAGTTCCTCAATCCATAGTCACTGATCACGAATCACATTTCCAAAATCAGATGATGGAAGAATTGAGTGCTAAGTTGGGTTTTCACCATGAAAACTAAAATCCCTATTACATGTAGACTAATGGTTAGGTCAAAGACATTAAAAAAGTATATAAAACTATGTTGCGTCAGATGGATGGAGATCAAAAATCCAACTGGCACTAGACTCTCTTCTCCGCTCTTTGGGCTTATAGAACTTCAGTTAAAACAATGAGTGGTTCTACACCCTTTCAGTTAGTATACAGACTATAAGATGTCCTACCTATTCAATGTCAGATTCCATCTTTGAAAATTTCTATTGAAATTCTCCCCAATACTTCCACCGAGGAAGAAATATTTTTATACCTGAACAATATTGATGAAACTAGACGAGATGCTTCCTTAGTCAATGAGGCACTCAGAGAAATGGGTCAAGGAGTAGTACGATAAATCTGTCCAACCTTGTGTGTTTAAGAAAGTGACCTAGTGCTGACTTATGATCAGAAACATGATAAACTAGGAAAAGGGAAGTGTGTATCAATGTTGTATGAACCTTTTATTATGTCCCAGGTTTTAGAGAAAGGTGCCTATGAGCTCGTGGATTACTACAGAATCCCCATCAGGCAATCTCACAATGAGTTGTACCTGAAGAGGTACTATGCTTAGATCACTCATGTATGGTACCTTATATATATGTACATTGTTGACTTTCAGTGTGTTTTAGTATTTTCAATATGGTTTTGAGTTTAGTGTCCTAGACTGTTTATACCATGTTTTGGTTATGCAGATTGAATGTCCTTTTTATGGTTTCGTTGATGGTTCTTTCTATCATACCCTAAAACTTTCTTCAGCTGCTTGGGTTATGTATTCCCCTATGCACGATCTAGTCAGTTTAGGAGCGGGTTGTATTGATCCAGCTACCAACAACACCATCGTGTATTGGGCAGGTAATAGGTCTACTAGCTGAAGTTGCATCTCGGGACATTCATGATTTGGTAGTGGTCATAGACTCACAGTTAGTGGTTTGTCATTTGAACCAAGTCTATACCATCATAAATCCCACACTACTCCACCTCTTCCGGAGGGTGCGTCTATTCGAAAGATCATTTGAGGTTATCACTTACAGGCATATCCCTAGGGAAAACAATGTAGTTGTTGATTCATTGGCAAACTATATCCTAGATTGGTATATTGCTCATACATAACATGAAAATCAAACGTGGTTCATCATATTATAAATAAACAGTAAATAACACATAAACTCATGTAAATACTTTTTCCATTTGAGACGTATAAACACCAGGAACAAATTCAATATATATATATATATATATANAGCACGATGGCTTTCAGTAAAATACAACATCATACAAAATCCTGAAGCTGTCTCAGCTTTCAGTAATACATCGTGCAAAACATCATCTAGTGATGGTCATGGTAACACATGACATCCCGTACTACTCTATGTAGCAACAGGCTAAAATGGCCTGGCACTCCCATAGTGTGCCTCTGGTACCTCATCGGGAGGTCATCAATATCATCATCTAGTATGTCTAGGGTTAACCTCTTTAGGTACTCCTCTAACACTCTCATATGGTCATCACCTTGACGAACAAACCGATCTCCCGCTCTCCTGTCCATTGGGGATGATCCCCCAGGTCATGCCATACCAACATCTGCATGAGAAAATTTAGGTCTTGTTTCTACTTATAAAAAACATAAAACATGAAAATACAAAAACACAATCAACATTTTAAAGTATTGTTTCTTACCAATATCCCCCCACTTCTCTCCAGGTGGAAGTTCTAGATCAGGGTCACCCCCAAAGTCAATACCTGTAGATGTGTAATCCTCAATCATGAGGATCTAGTCATCTAATAGTGGAAGAATCCAACATCATACTTCACTTTAACGCTGCCACCTCTTGTACGAGCCATAAGATCTACCCACCTCAACATACGAGGGTCTCTGGGCCTCAACTCCATAAAAATCACTTGGGGCCTCAAGTGGGGCACCCGCTCGGAAAAGAAACAAGATAAGATGGTTCCATAGCCAAACTATTTAAATTCCCCTTGCCGACATTTAGTCAGCTAGTCCTTGAAAACCAGAAGTAGTGCCTCTTCCCAGTTAAAGACAGTGGATGTCATAGCCTCTATGGCATATGGTAAATGCACCTTGGACGCCTCGTGAGTCCCTTGGCTTCCTTCTAGCCTTTGCATAGTAAAAAGGACAGTGTGCAGTGCATCATCCACCATTGCCTTTATGGGGCTCTTCTTCCCCAAAATCCTAGTACTAGGCATGCAGTAATGATTTATTAGCTCATGGGTGGTCACATCCCCTCCCCGAGGACCAATCAATGAATACCGAGCACCCTACCTAGAAAATCCTATCAGGAAGCAGATATCTTCTACCTCTATGGTCAGTACATGAGCTTCCACCTCAAAGTACTGCTGCTCAGGGTTCCAAATACGCAGAATACAGTCTAGCAGGCGCTCATGGGATATCATGCTTGAAGTGCAGAAAAAATTCAAGAGGCCACAAGCTCTCAAAGGAAAAATACACCCCTCATTTCCCTCATCTAGAGCATGAGTCATCATCATGTTGTCATTATTTCCATATAACCATTTTCGACCGGATAAAACCTATAAAAAAAAAACAAACGAGCTAGTCAAAACCATATTCAACAATTAAAATCATCAAAGACATTTTCTTTTGGCTTTCCCACTTAGTTTTCCAACCTCACGGTTGGCACCACCTTTCCTTTGTGTACACAGAGCGATGGCACCACCTGAGTGAAACCGAAAAGGGGTAGTTTTTATCGGGCACCACCTATCCTGCAAGGAGCAGGAGAGGTGCCCACAATTTGGGTTTAGGGATTGTTCAAAGACCCCTGAAACCCTAACCAAATAAAAAATGGAAATGATAAAATGGAAGAGCAAGGTTCTAGAATCTACTTGACTCTAACATTACTCGAAATGGATGGTGGATGCTCCTGTAATCTCCGGTTGAATATCTGGCTCCAAAAGTCTCCTAGATGCTCTCACAAATTGGTAAATAGTAAAAGGACTTGTTTTAACTATTCAATTGGCTTTTAAATATGTAGTTTTAGGTTTTTCATATTGTTTTTAATACTTTTAAATCATTGTGATCTGAGAACACCTTTTTATATAGTTTATAAAGTCATTTTTTTCAAAAATTTCGGGGACTAATGGACTTTTTAGGTCTTGTAGGGACGAAAAGATAAACAATAGTGTCTATAAAGGAGTTTGTTTTGACTTTTTCATAATTCCATAAAATGGAAAAAGTCCCCGAGCATTTGTTTCGACACTTTGATCATGCTCTTAGAACTCAATATCAAAGTTCCGAGTCTTTTTTTTATTCTTTTCAGGCTCGTAAAAAACTTCTAATTATGAAAAATAAACCTAGTGGAGTCTCTTTTAAACTCTTTTTGTACTCCCCAAATATGAAAATATTGTCAAGTACTTTTCTTCTTCATACTCATAAAAGTATTTGAAGATTCGTCTCTATGATGGTAGATTATCTCTTTTTTGGTTCGGACAGACTATTTACGAAAAAGGACCCTTTGGATCCTTCTTTTGTCTTCGTTCAGATTCTCTAAACATGAACGATACCTAGTTTTCTTTCATTGGACTCATTCAACTAAACACTAAGAGACCCATTCAGGGAATGAACCCCTCCTTTCTCAGGTTCGTGAAATATATGAGAATGGAATTGTCTTCAAACAACCTAAAATGAGTGTTTGTTACCCTCTTTGGATTTGTAAAAATGAAAAGAGGCACTCATCAATCATGATGGGGGAATTAAGGGAAGGGAATCAGTTCATTTTGCAAATAATGGAAGTTGTTTGTCACCTTTGAACATGGCACTTGTCTGCATATCATCCAATCAATTGGGTGTTCAACTAACTTACAAGTCGATCCACTTTCATGATTCATGTCACTCCTTTGAGTTTTTCAAAACAATGCATTGTCCACTGTCGTACTGTGTATTTGTCTAATCCAATCATGCTTCCAAGTCTATTGTCATGTCATCCAATGTTCAAAGGAAGTAAGAGTCTTTACCTTTTCAGTTAAAATATCCTTTGTGGTAGTACTTTTGAGTCAATCCTATGGTTACATTATCTACAACATTTCAGAACTTTGTTCTGCGTTTCATGCCGTCGATGTGGGATTCATCATGGCCCTCCTTCGATGAGACTATTCTTGTCGACATCAACTCATTATCCAGGAAATAGTCTTAGAAACAAGTTTAGTACCTTGAGATCTGTATGCCTCAATGACATATTCTCTCACTCTTGACATAGGTTCGCATCATTGACCTTTGATCAAGAGATTCAATTGACTGTTCAACATCAAAACATCCATTCACACTCAGTAAATTGCACTAGATTACCTTGGTAATCATTGACATCAATGGTGATATCCCTCACACTTGTTAACGGTTCACATCATTGACCGGTAATCAAGTGGTTTCTACCATGTTCAAATTTAGATCATTGTAATCACATGGATAGAATCGTACTTTGTGGAAGACAAGATGAAGATCCAGTGTATTTGTTATAAAAGAACTCATAGCTTTCTCCCCAAGTTACGATGGAGTATTTTGTATGAAGTACCAGCATGGATCCACATTTGTATGGTCGTGGCTATACTCAAATTTGCATCTATATGACATAGATCTATGTTGTATGTTTGGTAGCTATATCCAAGTTTGAGTCCTCTATCACATGGATCTACGTTTTATTGTAGTAGCCATGTTTGTTTATCTCTCCCATGTATCTTCCTTGTATTGGTCTGCAGCCATGGTGAAGCCACAATTTCTCATGAGTCAAAAGTCTTGATGTATTACAAATTCTTGGTTGATGTTGATCTCTGATTAAGTCGATTCTTGCCTCAAAAGTGATAACTTGATCTATCAAAAGTCTCTCCTATCGTACCCCTCTAGTTTCATGCTCTGGGGGGGCATTCTGTTACACCCAAATCTCGTCATCAACATTTGATAAGATCCTAAACATCTATGTTTACCCTAATTCCCAAATATTGAAGTGAAAACCTGATCTAAATGTCAAACTTGCACATAAAAACCTAGCATCGCTTCTACCCTTAAGCTTAGGAGCGGTACCTTCTTTAGTGCCAGCTGAGTTGTGTTGAATACAGGCAGTGGCATTGCCTTTCCTCTTTGTTTGAAGAGATGTTCGTCCTAACACCGCTCTGTCATCAAGGAGCAGGAGCGGTGGCCTTAGTAAAAAGTGAAAAAGAGAAGCTTCATGAAGCTTCTAGATCAAAAGCTTCGTGGCGAGCCTTATCCCTATTCACCTGGGTCAGTTGAGCTCAAGTTCCATGCTTTGGGGATCTCATGTCAGCCTCAAATCTCAAGCTTCTCTCTGCATTTGAGGCCTATATAAATAGGATCATACCCCATGGTTGAGGAGAGAGCAAATTCATGCTACCATTTTGACATTCTGGCCTGATTCATTAAGAGTGAGCATAGAGGAGCAAGTTGGAGCTATTGGGGATAAGATATCAGTTTTTTGAAGGAGAGCATTCAACACTAAGGTGCATGCTGTAACTCTTTCATCATTTATCAATGCAAAGTTGGTTTTCTTCCCATATAAATTTTCTTGTATAATCTTGCATTTTTATCATTGGATTCGTTAGTCACCAATATAGATCTATAGATAATACTTTGGTACTTTTGATCTGTTGTGTTTGATGTGTTTTTGCAGGTATCTTCTTGGAGATCTTATTCCATAGTTGAAGGACCACGATAAATCTCTGAATATTGTATTCCAGGTGTCTATAGTTTCTAGGAGAATTCTATCATCCTTGTTCTGACTTATTTGTTCTGGATCTGTACCATTCAGACCATAGGAACAACTTATGCCCATAGAAGGTGTAACGAAATTCCTGACAACACTGTCTGGACTATAATTTCAAGATTTATAAGCTGATAGATGGTGATGATTTCCAGTGACCTCCCAAGCCTCAATGAATATTCTTTGTAGTAAATATCATTGCTCCACATAACTCTACAATTTTTCATTTTCAACAGTGAGGGACACTAAATCTTTATTTTCAATTACGTCGGGTTTTATCGCCAGAAATGTAAATGTCATTGGTGCTCCTATCCCTATCATGTTTGCAACAACTTCTCCTTGAGATATGAAACTTGGATGAGGTATTCTCCACAAATATCTCTGTTTGTACTTTAGGACTACCATATACTACTGCATTTTATGACCCCTTTGAGGTATGAAAAATAAATTTTATGAATGTCATCAAGCTGTGCTTAATTTTCCTTTATAAACTGTGTACAAATAGTCCTATGAATGTCATATAACGTCCCAAATAGTGATGCTAAAGAACTTAACAAGACTTCAAAAGTCATGGACTGTTATTCTCAAGTCTAATCGCTTTTTCACTTTGTTATTATCAAAGACAAAAATTTATCATGCTTGCTAATCTTAGACTTGTATACAAAGTTGTTTATGGTTCAAAATAAATGGGTAATCTTCCCAATTTTTCTTCAACATTTGAATATGCTTAAAGAAAATTGTTGGTTTGCAAATTTGTCGTAAGACTTGGAATACTATAATCCAGATATACACGGTATTTATCTACTTGTGTAATGAAGCCTTATTCATTCTCCTCTTTGAAAAACTTATTTTCATGGGTTTGAGTGAAGACTGAAACCCTAACCCTAAACCTATGACTCAAAACTTATAAGTTTAACATTGAAACCCTGCCCCTTAATTAATGAATGGTAAATTGAATTTTAATGTCCCCTAAATTTTTATACACATTTAAGATAAAGGACATTACCATTAAGAAGAAGGTAAGTCCCATGGCCCAGCAAAAGAAGGTATGTCCCTCAAAATATTCACATTCATCAATGATCATAATATATTAAACTAGTTAAAGGCCTACTCTATATAGAAAACCTTGTAAGATAATCATACCTTGATTCTTGCAGTTTGAATAGAAGGTGTTTTGTACTGAACTCAATGACCAAATATAAATTTAACGCATTCAATTATATTGACACTATGATGGGTAGAAAGTAAATAAATGCAATATATATTTAAATTATGTACAAAGAAGAAATGAACTTGTCTTACACAGCTAAAAGGAGAAAAATTCCAAATAAACTTTATGGTGGGTAGAATCTATCATAATTTAAATGCAAGACTGTCAATATACTTTCTATAAAAAAACCTATCATGATAATTCATTTGTTAGATTTCCAATAAATTTTTTGTAAGCAAAACCTGTCATAATAATTCAGTAAATTTTTGAAAACCAAAACCCATCATAATAATTCAGTTGTCAGACCGGAAATGATAACAACCATCACTACTGCATTCAATTAGCATTTAATGCTATTTCTACAGAGATATGAACCACTGGATTGGATCCAACTATCACTCCAATCCAAACGTTAGAAATCCCACAACAACAACATTAGAGGGTGATTATTGATCACACAATACTAAAATCACAAGGTCAACTCCACAGGCTTATTGCCTCTAATTATTGTGAATCCCAAATAAAGGGAATTCCCAAAAGAAGTTTCAAAAGAGAAAAAAAAATATTTAAAGAATCTAGAAATATAGATTCATTAAATATTAGTACAAAGGAACTTGCTGCAAAATTGGTTGTCATCAATGTTATTGGAAATTAGCCTTGCAAGATTTACAAATTTAGCATAAGGGGGACTTGTTACTTCATTGTTTGTCACCAATGGTTTTTTAGACAATTGATAAGTGCTAGTTCTAAATAATATTCGTTGCTCAACTAATTGTGAATAGCAATGTTATTAGACAACAAGCACCAACTAATTGTGAGTTGCGATGTTGCTAAGCAATTAGCAAGTACTAGCTTAAAAAAATCTTAAAAGTGAAATCTTTCCAAAATCCAAAATCAGAAACCCCTTTGACTGAAGATACAGGAAATTGTGTGGTTGGAATGTGCATGGCAAGGTCCACACTATGCATTAATTCTTCTCATTAATTTCTTTTGAAGTATGTTGCAAAACAAGGGACAAACAGTAGAGATGATTTTTATGGCCTTTGAATTCTAATGAATGTAGCAAAGGAAAAAGAACATAAACATTTGCAGTTCTATAGAGATTCCAAGATTCTTATGGACTGGGCACATAGCAGATGCAAATTTGAGAATATTCTATTATAGCTCCAATAATGAATCTGGTGCTGGAGATTAAACAATATTTTGATGAGAATTCCTTCATCAATAATATATATATATATATATATAAAGAATTCAATAGAAGAGTTGCTCAGCTCTAAACAGGCTGTGCCAATGCAGGAGGGGTCCCTAACTATTCAAGAATTCAGAGAGGGGGATTAGATTTCCACTATGGATTTGTATCTTTATTAGTTATTTCCAGTGTAGAATTCTAATAGTGGAATCTTAGTAGCTTCTTGATTTTTGGTTTTTGTAATAGAAGTGGATATGAAAGGATCTTTTTATTAGAAGAAAGGTTGTTTCAAAGGACATTAGGAGAATGTGCATAATTTCACGTAGGATGGATGAAGTGAGTTTCAGAGATTCAATTTTTTTACGAATACTTGAAAGGAAAATGTGATGGAACTTCATGTACTTGATAGATTATACCAGGTATATTGGGATTGCTCGAGATTGAGGGATGGAGATATTGCACTATTGGATGTGGAAATTTGGAGTTCCTTAATAGGACGTTGTCGAGAGTGAGTCTTGATTTTATAGTTGGAGAAAGTGGATGAAAGAAAAGTGCAATAACTTTGAACTAGGAGAATCAAAAAATTTTAAACAAGGCAATACGATGTTAGGAATCCATAAATCCTATGAGATACCATGAAGGTTCTAGAATCCCGAACATAGATACATATAGTTTTGAAAGGGTACCCACTCTTAATTTTAACTCAAAGATTACACTAAGTTTTTTTAAGATTGAGTGCGTAAAGGACCTGTGTGCCCTTCGCTGATGTATGAGTGTATTTGAAGAGGATTAGTAGATTTCAAGGGAAGAGGGAGAAAGATTCAGAAGAAGAGGCTGGGAGGACTTCTTTTAAATGGTCTCTGAGAGATAGCTTTGGCTGATATGTGAACACTCAGAAAGAGAAACAAAAAAGTGTTAATATTCTCAAAGGATCATTACAAATATACTCAAAGGAGTTGTTCTTGCTAGAGAGAACCGTGAATTGGATGAGAACAATTAGATGGTCTGTGTGACAATAGTTAGCTCAGTGTAACCATGCCTAAGTTTCCATGTGAATGTAATGTTACTATTATTTGATTCATTAAGCTAGAACATAGTTTGTTTCTACACATGACCAGATCTAAAGTTAAGTTTTATTCTGTCTCTGCAATTCTCTCTTGAAATTGACGAGTATATGTTCTGTGAGTTTATTGTTCAACATTTTGTACTTCCCCCTATTGTTTCTACATCACCAAGCAACATAGGATGAGAAATTATATATTAACAAACTACTAAGATTCCCATGGCTCTATATATTGTTAACAATAGTTGTAGATTTGCATAAGAACTTTGGCTTCACAAAGTAAGAAAAAGAAGAGTTAACATGAAGATTGTGTTGAGAATTTTAAGGAGTCTTAGGCAGTTTGTAGTGATAATAAATAAGAAAATATTGTTCTTCAGAAAATCATTCACAAATCATCACACATAACGATAATAATCTAGGAAAAAGGGTCAATTCTTTAAAAGAAATTGCAGAGACATTGGTAGAAAAGAATCCATAGAAAAATCTCTTTCTACCTGTCTAAACAATGATGAAATTATGAATAGGATTTTCAAGAAAATAGATCAAAAGATCCCCTTGGAATCACCATCCATCCTCCCTCATTCCACTTCGCTTCATGTTCTTCTCCCCAAAGAAGAGAAGCCATTCACAGTAGATACAAAATACTCTTTTGAAGAAGATGGCCCTCAGCATATGTTGTTGAATTTGTAGGCTATGGTCAAAAAGGATCATGCTCTTCAACAAAATCATCAGAATCTGAATCAGATACAAGCCAAAGTGACCAATCTAGTCAAGAAGAAGATGTTTCTTTTCCTTCTTATGACAAGAAAAATACTTACTCAAATAGACCTGCTGCACCATATATAAATCAACTCTTTGTAGCTCATCCTAAGCTGCAAGACTATAATCCAAATCTTACATATGTGGGGAAAATAGATTGGATGAATCCCAAAAATATCAAAGACTTATTAGACCAGATGTATATTTTCTATGCATGCTATAGGACTTATGGAACTGAACCCTATGAATCCTGTAAGAAAATCCTAGCATGTTTCTCAGGAACTTTAAAACAATGGATGCACATGAAGGTTTCCCACACATAATTAGTAAAATAGTATAGGACTCTAAAGCCATGATTATAAATGTTGATGGATAACAAGAGAATAACATTATTGGAAATCTTACTGGAGAAATTGCATGAGAATTTGAAGGCGCAGGAATCTTTGACAAAGACAGACAAAAACTAGAAATCAACATACTACTAAACACGAAATGAAAAATATTGGTTGACTTTGAAGTTTGAACAATTCCATTCTAACTGGTCTCATAGGATTCATTTTGTGAAAGATAGAAATAATCACTTATGGATACAAAATTATTTAGCAACACTGCCATCAAGATTTATATAATTCATGAAAACCCACATGTCTGCAAATTTAACTAACTATGGTTATGGATATTACTACACTCTGGTAACTTCATTTATAATCAAGTTGTGTATGCAGAAGAAAACATAAAAGATGCTTAGAAATCCATATGTGGATGGCACTAGAGGCGTATGTAAGCTCTATAGCCTCCCTGATGGAGATGAGCAATATAGGAAAAAGAAGTAGCATAAGAAATCCTACAAACCCCCCAAAAGACATAGAAAGCAGAGAAATGGATATAGCAATATGTGTTTGCATGTTAGGGTCATTTACAAAGATATTGTAAAAGTTAGAAGACATACCATTGCACAGTTCAAAAATTATATATTCATGTTCATGCCTCCATTCACTCAGTACTTGCATCATTTTCTTAAGATCCTTAGTTTTGCACATGGCAGATGAGAGTGACTCTAAATTGCTCAACCATTGCTCATGTTTGGTTTATTTCATTGCAAAAAAAACAAATGGAAACCAAAATATTCTTAATATTCTTTCGTGAATGTTCAAGACGGGTATTTACTCCATCATCTTAGAATATGCAGGGGTAGTTTTCCTAAGAACGAGATTCAACCAAAATTTTACATAGAAAATAGGGAATCATAAAAAGTGAAGCTTTCACAGTGATTGGGCTCTCTATTTCTATTACCTAATGCAGATACTAGTGTCAGTGTATTGAATATATGTAATGAAGTGGGTCTAGATTTTCAATCTCACAATTAGCTTATGAATGTCCCCTCTATCAACCATGTTTTGGTTCATAGGCAGCCAAAATACAATAGTCCAATTTATAAAATGAAGGTAACCAATCACAATATGTATTGCACTCAAGAACATGAGCCTGATAAATTCTTACCCCATGGGCATTTCAAACGCGGGTGCTTAAAAATAGGAGGACATTCCAAAATATGAAATAAAATGACCTTTCAAAAGACAAATAATGAGTAAACAAATTTATTTTTCGAGATTCGCCATTGAAATTTCAAGTAAATTGTCTACTCATATTATACCATTATCCAAATCAAATTTCCTTCAAGGTAAATGCCTTGAAGCTAACAAAGGGTGTAATGTAAAGGAAGGGTAGGTAATACAGGTATGCTTTACCTTCTAGTGAATGTGACCTCATCACTTAAGCTAGAGGGAAAGAAAGGAGCTCCTTACATGCCCGAGCAGAGTTAACTCAGGTGATACCTTTAAGAACAAACTCTGAGATGGGTTTTCTATTCAACACCATTTGTGTAAGGAAGGTCGGTGTGGAGAAATGAGTAAAATAGAACACGAGGGACAACTTATAAAAATGGTGTACTCTAAAATTGTTTCTAGAAATTCCATAAAATAGGAACATAAATTTATAGGGAATGCATACCCACAAAACTGAATCTTTTCACTTTAAACAAATTCACTAAATAAACTTCAATGTTGTGGATTCTGCAAGCATGGTGGACTTAGATTCTCCCAACCAGAAAAATCATCACCCAAGCACTCTTGGAACTAGAAATCCTTGCATTCATCCTGAATGCACTGCCAATATCTATTCTAGAACAATACACCATCCTTCAAAATCTTAATCCTTTCAATTTCCCCATAGTGACCTTAACGGAGTGAATTCCTTATGGCCCATGTTTGGAAAGTAGAAAAACCAGTCATAAGGAAGTCTAGAGAACAGATCATGAAAAAAAGAAATGGTTGGACCAAGACAAGATCTATTAGATTCTCATAGTAACTCGACAGACAAACAAATTTGGCCTAGGATACAAGAGACCAATCTAAAGAAAAATTCCATACATCCTAGAAGAAATACTAAATTCCCCTCTCACTCCAAACATTAGAAGGCCATCAGTCTCTGAGATCTAGAAGTTCCTAGCTCTCCCAGACAAAATAGTAAGAGGAACTTTTGATGATGCTTGGATAAAAAATATGATCAACTAGGATATGGAGACAAATCTCCATTTCAAGAAATACAAAGGTAATCTCACAAGAAACTTTGCAACTTTGACAAAGCTTATTATGATGCAGCATATTTTTATATGCGATGAAACACAAGACATTGGAAATAGAGAAATTAGTAAATTACTAATAATAGATACATATGATAAGTGTATAAGAAATGATGGAAGAAAATCACCAAATCCTAATGATATAATTAAATTGTATTCTAGAAATCCTCCCTAGTAAATTGTAATTCTTGAAGGAAAGCCTTTTCAATTGCCGAGGCATCAAAAGCCAAAGACTGGTTTTTGACATGTGTGTGTTAGAAGTGCATTGTTTCTGTTTTTTATGAAACAAATTCTCAAGTAGATATCCAAATACAAAGGAACAGAAACCAAAAATGAGAAAAAATAGCTTTAAAGAACATTATCCGAACATATAAAATCCCCTTTGACTGAAGATCCAAACATTCAAAATCCCACGGCAACAACATTACAGGTTGCTTATTGATCACACAATACTAACATCACAAGGTCAACTCCAGTGACCGATGGTTCTTTCTTGTGGATTTATTTGGAAAATTAAAAAGAATGCAATGCATCTTGCATTGGTAGTTGTTTCTTGCTTCTATTTCATCAAGTATTTAGGAGAAAGTTGTTGTTGTATACATTGAGAATGTTGCCTTGTATATGAGTGAACTTTCACTCCAAATGTATTTTTTCCCAGTTATTTATTTAGGAAGAGTCATCACAAATTGTGTAGCTTAGTATATGTAAGAATGTATAATGCATAAGCTACCTGCCTAGCATGGTTGATGCACAAGCCATGCTTGTGTATCTTATGTGTGAAAAGGTGTGCATGAGGTATATGGAAATATGCCCTTTCACCTGTTTGAACTTTGAAATCATGTGATGAAATTGGAGGAAATGGTTTCCTACATTCGATTTGGGATTGTTAAATTCTCTTATTATCTACCATGTCATGTGATTGTGGTTGGAGTGATCTAGCTGATAGCTAATAGGAAACACAAATGTTTGACATCTAAATTGAAAAAAAACGAATGTGTTCTTGTTGGCATGGCCAAAATCCCTGTGTGTGTCAATAAGGCACAAAAATATGTGCTTGTTGCATTCCTAGGCTCCCTATGTATGCCAACAGGGCACAAACGAGCCTTTGTACTTATTGACATGCCTAGGATCCCTGTGTAAGCCAACAGGGCACACACAAACTTGTTCCTGACATCATGCTTGTGTGTTTCCCTATTGGCATACATAGGGAGATTAGGTATTCCAATAAGAACACATTCTTGTTCAAACCTATGTGTGCCCCTGTTGACATACACAAGGAGCTTGGGATTGATTTTTTCTCTCCCTGTTGGATGGGGGTATAGCTTGTTCCTGTATTTTTTGAGATCTAAACTCAAAAGATGATCTTAATGGAAAAGTTTTTTGTTGTTTTTTATGGTTTGACTATGGCAGCTTAAGGCTATGAAAATGAGATAGAATAGATTGTTTAGGAACTTTCATGGAAGAAAATAAAAATGGTGAACATTTTTTTACCTTAATTTCCAATTAAGCTATTAATTGATAATTGTTAACAAAGGAAATGCTCTGGAAATCCCTTGCAGATGTTACAATAGTTTTTTGGATAAGGTAGATCTGTCAAATGCACAACCACACTAAAAAATATCAAATCTATGACTTCCACGGTCCACAAGTGAACTCCACCGACTACATTAGGAATTTCATTCTTTTATGGATATGGTTGTCTAGTATGAAGGGAGCTATTGATATGAGGAAATCAAAACAATTCTTCTCCTCACACATTTAGTGTGATTTTCACACCATTCTTCAACCTCCCTTCATTGCTCTGATATTCTTTCCTTTTATTGTGGCGATGGCATAAAAAATTGTACCATGAATGTGATATCATGTGTATTAGGAATATATGAAGATATGGGTATGCATTCGAATTGCACAATTTTTGTTGTTTGTGTGAAGTCTATGTCTTCTTGCAACAATTTGAGGGAGTAAAACAACTACTTTGTCATTATAATTACTAGTGAATGAGCCCACATTGTCAAGAATGAAAATGGTCTAAATAAAGCACATAAGTGTGGAGATACAATCTGTGGCTTCTAGATGGCTTTATTTCTATGGTTTTCCTATCTATTTTTTGCAATAGGCCAATTCTAGGCAAGGAAAAAAAACATCTGCACACTTAATAAGGCAGACATGAATTCAAACTCAGCATCAAAGAACCCATAGATGTTACAAGATGGACACCTATACTCAGGGTATAAAAAACAACATTTTGGGTATCATCTTAGCAAAATAAAGGCTCAGAGATGTCTAAGAATAGCCATGGCAGAGATAAAATCAAAGCATTTGTTGGTGATGTAGTGATGATTCTTACACATGATCACTGATTATTTTGATTAAAAAAACGGACTGTGAAACATTCCATGTCTATTAACATCACGTTGGAATGTTAATTTTATTTATTCTGAAAAGCCAAAAGAAACAAATTTCTTTCTTCAGGCATTGACAGGTTTTTTAATTTAACCTGAAATTCGAAATAAACATTTTTTCTTCTAGGATTTTCCTGTACCCATAAAAATTATATTAACATTTCCATTCCCATTTAATATTCATTTTAACCAATTAAAGATCATTTTTAAAATACAGTATTTTGTTTTGATAAATATTTTTTTTTATCATTCAATTATACAGCTAAAACTGCTGATGTGAATGCAATAAAAAAATTTCTTTCGTGCACTAATAGATTCTTTTCTAATCTACTTAGAAATTAAAAGAATACAAATTATTGCTACAATTTAATAACCACCACTGAAAGCAACGATTTCAAACCACTTAACCGTTAGAAATACGTTAATTACAATTGCATTTTTATACTGATGACTAAAGTTTTATTTTCTCAAAATCAATTGAATGATGCAATTTTATGTAAATAGTTGCATGGTTAGTTAGGATGCATTTTGTTTCCTTGATGGAGTAACATTATTGTCTCGAAAGTGTTGTTGCACATTTATTAGCACTTATCTAATCTCACTTTGCATTTTTCGTGAACTTAACGCCATTGATTAACCTTCTGAATCCTAGCTACCCGAGGTCTCTAAATACAACCTCAGATTCCATCCCCTTTCCTACTTTTTTATAGCCATTCAAGGGTGTTTAATGTGTTTCTTCTCTGACCATTTCATTTTGAGCATCAACATATTTTGGAGACCATAAGTGAGAAAGTGTTTTAATATCAATATTTCTAGCTAATCCTTGGTTTTGTTTAATACTTGGTGATTATTATCCATCATGATCAATTTGTCATGCTTTGTTATTTATTAATCAACTATTTGAGCCTTTGATATTCGTTCAACTTCTCTTTCATTTTCCATGGCTATTTTTTTTCCACCTTCGGTGATGTCAAAAGATCGGTTGATTTTCTAAGGATTTTTACTTGTATATCCTTTGAAGAGAATGAATCTATACAATCATTTAACCTCATATTTAAGAAGATATATGACAAAATCCACAAAGTTGTCTAACGTCCAGAACAAACTACTCATGTCGAGTATTGTCAATGTATTCCTCCCCCTTACTAAGACCAATTACAAGGAAATTATTTAAATTCCTTGGCTCTACTTTATAGGAATGGCTCAAAACCGAATACCATGACCAAAGGACAAGATTGCCAATGGACGAATTAGCCCCTAAGACCAATATGTCCATGCTCCAATTGATGCATGAAATGCAAGATTGGAGGACTTCATTATAGGATAAGCTTACGAATAAGACTAAGTCAATTCTTTCCCATCCTCCTCACATTCTAAATCCACCTGAGATAAAGCAATATACTCAACCTTTTCAGTGTCATTGGTGTCTTTTTGTGACAATGGCCATAACCCTTTTATTTTTGAATGGTATTTGTCATATCAAGAGAGAGTAAAGAGGTGTAATCCTTCTATAGCCAACAATCCTTTCAACAAATCAAAAGTTTCATTAGACCCAAATATTTCAATCAATAAGGAAATTTTCAATCATGATATTTTTACACTTCTATCCAGTATTTGAGACCTATTCCAATTGATCGAGCCAATCAGTCAAGTGTCGCACCTATTTTCCTTGATAGTCATGCATCTTAAGATATGGAGAGTCATTTAGAAAATTTGAAGGGTAACATCATCTCTTTTGATTATATTTGAGGGACTAAGGAATATAAAAATGTGAATAGATCTCTTGCAACCCCTTCCCTATCCATATAATTTTCTCAGGTGATCACACAAGATGTTCATGATATCTTTCCTCTCAATGATGATATTTTCAAAATTGGTTTCATGCACGTTCCTAAGATTTCAATTACTCGAGAGAAAGTCATCTCACCTTGTTGTCATCCACAAATGTAATTATTGACAAGGACCATGACTTGTAATATGGTGTCATTCATAGAGACATGATCCCACTTGAAGATGAGTATTATAATTTTCAATATTACACCTTCTCCGATAATCAACTCTCTCTTGAGAATTTTTCTTTTAACAATCATCAAATGGAAGGGAATGATCATTGTGAGGAGGTAGTTTCTCATGATGATGTTAATTTTGGGCGTCCTCATTTTGACCACGAAATATTAGACTCCGTTGGCATTGCAACTAATGATATTGATGAATCCTTTTCCATGGTATCAATTCATGATTTGACTGATGAAGATGTCTCATTGTTGTCAATTACAGGAAAAAAAGATTCATTTTTTGAACCTATGCTTCATTTGATGCCTTATGTCTTTGATGGAATCCATAAACACTCTCATCATAATTTTTCAAATTCCCTTGTCAATGACACTTACCAATTCAATCAATAGGTTGCGATAATTGAGGCTCCTAATATCCAAGATCAAATTATTCCACAGAGTGATTTTTTTTTCCTATCTGGCTCTCATCCAAATCATAGAAACCTTGCTAATAATGTATGCCAATCTGATGATGAAATTTTTCAAGGCTCTTCTTTTGTTAGTCCGATTATGTATAAGTGTGATCCCATATCTCCAATTGCTTCACATCCCAACTATGATGAGTATCTTGAATATTTTACTCAAGGATGTGAATTTCTCAATGATGAATCCATGGCCACATAAATTTCCATTGAAGACAATCATGTCATTTAAACTTCATCACAAATTGGCATCCATCCTATTGATCCAACAGATCCTATATCTCCCCATTGTCAACACATTGTCGATGAAAATTTCAATCATGAAATCAATGTTTCACCTCAAAATGATTTGTGACCAATATATGACAATTATCGTGAGTTGGTTGATGATGAACCCACTGTTGTCATGAAAATCATTAGTTATAGTAAAGTTGATGGAGCTTTAAATTATGTCGAACCTAAGGACGACACGACTTGCATTTCTCATAATACATCTATTTTCGAGCATGGTGAGGATGAAGAAATCAATGAGGCTTTAACCAATGAAAATTTGATATACATTGGTGACCCTAAATGTCATATTCCAAATCGATACGACATGGTTAATGAGGTTAATAGGGAAATTGCTAGGATTGTGCTTAGAGACTAGATTTGGGATTCATGGGTTGATCATAATTTTAGTGAGGCAAATACTAACTCTCTTTATTTGATTTGAATAGCCATAATTAGATTCTCTTTTGAGTTTCATGATCAAATCTATATTTGCTTTGGGTGCTCATGGGAATTTTTTTCATTATAAGGGTGCAAGGAGTAATGGTTGTAACATTTTAGATGTATTCTTATATAATAAATGACACCCTCCATGATTATTTTTACCCTTTAGAAGTAGAACTAGGATTGCATTTAGTCATAGGAATTTTACGTTCTTATATGCAATGTTTCATTTCGTCATATTAGTAAGAAGTTATTTTTTTCGCAGTTTATTAGTTCAATTCATTAGTGAGTCCTTATTCCATCATTTACTTTCAGATTATTAACAACTAAGTTTCTTATGTAATTTGACACCTTTAATTACAACTCGCTACTATGACTTTTCACCAGATTGTTTTTCTCTAACTCTACCATGATGACAATCAAAATTTTTATATGGGAAAGAACATGGCATGGATAGGGTAGAACTATTGGGCAAGTCCTAGTGATCATCCTAGGGTATGTTGAACTATGATTCGGTTATTTTTTTGGTTTCCCATCACTTCTTTAGTCCCTTTTCTTTGCCCATAGTGGAATGCTAGATTCACTTATTTCACTCCCTGTCCTTTTCAGCGATGGAATAGAGTGCACGTACCTACTTCATGGTGACATGTTGGTCTTATTAGTCAGTCTTGTCGAGTCATCCTTGTCTTCGTGTTTCATTTTATTTTTGTTGGGCTAGATGTTGATGCTCAACATCGACATCCTTCTGAGAGGTCAGAGCATGACGACAAAGGCGAACTTACTAAACTTTTTCAAAGTCATTCCATCTATATAGTCATGTTAGGGTTTCCACGTTATCATGTTTAGGTCTTCGTGCCAATTGTTACCATATTTTGTTTTTCGAATTCTAAGGCCATTTGACCCTCTAGACATTGATTCAAATCTCGACAAGATGGATTAAATTGTGTCATGTCAATGAAACCCGCTGATTTTGTGTCTATCAATAAATTCACCAATTATGTGAGTGGTCTTGTTATTAACAAACCCATTCTCTTAAAATTCTAATGTCACTCTTGAGCCCATCCTTATTGAAAAGTTTCCATTAAAAAGAGGATTTTCCATTTGATCAATATTCTTAAACTTCATTTTTTCAAAATATTCATCAATCCCTTCATGTCTCCCATAATATTTTCATTATCCTTATCCTAATATTATATTCCCATTCCATTTTTTTTCAATCCAAATAAACTAAGTACTAAACGCTTCCTTCCTAATTCTCGTTCCCAAAATCCTTTTACCCTTGACCTTTCATGACCCAAAAACTAAATAGGGACATATACGATGATTTTGTCTCCCATTCCTCTTAGTTTATTAACACCTTTCCCATTCCATTTTCCATAGATCCTTAAAATGTAAAACCTTTTAAACATTCCTATTCGAAAAGCGTTTCATATATATCCATCCATTAGTAATCCCTTTCACTTGTTCGTAAAATTCAGAAGGTCCCTTGCTTGTGGTAAGCCATATTTCAATTTAAGGATAGTAATAAAATATAAAAGGGAAAATCCCCTTTTACGAAGCCTTGTGCTAGAGTTTCATAAAACGCCAATGGGACCAATAACTATAATGGGAAAACGCATCTCAAATCTGTGACAAAAGTTTTTGAAGCAAAAATTAAAGTCCATCTTCCATGTAATGCATGAAACATTAAAGGCGTTAGAGAAGGGCCACTCTGACCACATCAACCGGCGAGGAAAATGGTATAATGTTAAAAGAGAACGCAGAGGTGACCGTTGTAAATTGGCAGGACGAATTATGGTTGAAAGAACCAATTATGGCTTTAACGAGGGGACGATTTGATTTTTAGATTATTATTTTGTAAATTTAATTTATATATTTGTTTGTTGGTTGGTTGGCTGATTTTAAGTTTAAAAATGAAATCAGGTGATAAAAAAAATCTTAACATCTATACTTTGTAAAATGTTTTTGAGCTTTTGAAACTTTTAAAAACAAACTAAAAATATTTTAGATGAAACAGAGTAATAAATGCTTTTCAGAGTAATAAATGCTAAGGCGACAGTACTGCCCATAATACAGCATTTATTATTCTACTGCGGCTCACAGTGGTGCGGCTATTTAAAAAACTCAAACCCTAATTGTCCATCAAAGTAGCATTCACCGCGATAGAGACATTGAGAGTAGAAAACGCTCAGCAATGAAAACACATACAACAATAGCCTTCCAAGTAGTCTTGGCAACGAATTATGAGTTATCGATGCGTTACATCGAGCAGAAGAATATTCCACACATGAATATCCGGATCTGCCACGCGCAGGTGTTAATCAGACAATGCATCAGTTGACAGGAATATTGGCGCCTATTAGCAGTTATGAAGGAAAAGTTTGCACACCACCTCCTCATTCAGACATTATCGCAGATCACATGTGCAAGAGTCGGGGCCTTGAATTCTCAGTATGAAATCAAACGAACGAAGAAATTGACATTTCGATTGAATATTCACTTATTGACGACCCAGAAAGAAAAAATTCTTTAGACTGTGGAACTGCAAAGAATCAACACAGATCATAGAGACTTTGGCATGCGTAATTTTTATGTATCTACGTTTTTTTTTACTTAATACTGCATGGACATTTGTATTTTCTAGAATGGAAGAGAAAGATTGCAACCACTTGTGTTTTAAGATGAGCACAAAACATTATCTCATCCCTCTGTATGTTCGGAGCCTCTGAGTTACAGTGTGAAAAGAGCTCAGTTGAGGTTTAAGGTGACCAAGGAATGAAGTCCCGGAGGGAAGAAGTTTGAAAATCTTGGAAACATTTGGTTTGAGTGAGATATATAGGAGCGTCATGAATCGATTTTTGAAGAGAAGTTATGAATTATCTTCTTAGAACTTTGGAGTGAACCTACAAAGACTTCGTCGAACTTTGGAGGGAACCTACAAAGAGTTCGTTGAGGGCTTCTCCTCTTCAAATTCGTCGTATCAGGATCATCGATTGAACGCAGATTTCGTGGAGACGAGGTAGCATGCATTTGAATCGGAAGTGGCCAAGAATTGTAAAACTGTAACATTCTTACAATCTGCAGTTTTAAGAGCGTGCTAGGTTTTGCAGAGAGAAATTCCAGGTGAAGCATCTAGACAGAATTTTAAAGAAATGTATTGTATTAGTATAGGATAACTCAGAAAAACCTATTGGCCTTCTCGAACTCCTTGTTTTACATGCACTTCAATCGCCAAAGATAAAGTTTTCATACCATACCATTTACATATGAGGGTGAGCGTTGGTTACATGTGTGGCTCACCTTCACTTGGACGTCTATAAAGAAATATGAAAACCAAAAGCTCACGAGAGCCTAACATTTAACTTACCTTGTGGAAGCTTTTAAAAGCTCGATGAGGCTGCGAAAATTGATCATATCGCACTCAAGGTAATTTTCTGCATTTTTTTGCATGAGCCTAACATGAAGCTATTGTAGGTAAGACTATAGTACATTCATTACGGTAAAGGCAGAGTGTCCTTCCGCGAGAGGGACGTTCTGTTTCTTTGTATGCTTTTCATTTTCTCCTGTAGACTTTTCCTATTTATGTTTTCATGCATCCATGCAGGTTATGCAGTACAATATGAGTGGGGAGTCTTTTGGGTTTTCTCAATTTCACCAATGTGGTGCATGAGCTATTGCTATTGAGAATTGCTTAGGGTTTGAGAAACCTCCTTTTGTCAAGGGTTAAACCTGTGGCTTCATATTGTACTGATAACTTGTCAATTCCCTTTTAATAAAAAATATATTTGGCCATATCTGAATCTTTCCTCTACCTTCTTTTTTAGCTTTGATATTGTATTTTCTAATTTTTTTTACATTCAGCAAAAGTGTATATTATGTGCATAAGGAATGTAAATATTATTACTATCTTTTATTTTTATTTTTTATTTTTATTTTTTTTAATGATTACTAACAACTTGTACAAATTCAGACTTTTAACATTTAGTTCTCATACTTTCTAATGCTGCAATTTTTAAACTTAGTAGTTGTTAACTCTTTTCATTTCATACATTCACCTGGTCAATTTTCAACGAGGGGCCATCCAAAAGTGAACTGAATGTAATACACAATTTGCAATAATACCTGATATTTTCTACATTAATGAACTCGGGATTTTAATTGCATTTTAAAACTGCGGATGTGAATGTAATGACAACTTCTTTAGTGCACTAATATATTCTTTTCTAATTTACTTACACATTATAAAATACAATTTATTGCTGCAATTTAATATCCACCACTGGAAGAAACTATGTCAACCCACTTAAGCATTAGAAAGACGTTTATTTTCTCAAAATCAATTAAGTTTTAATTTTCTCAAAATCAATTGCATGATGCATTTTTATGTAAATAGTTGCATGGTTAGTTAGGCTGCATTATATTTCATTGATGGACTAATGTTCTTGTCTCAAAAGTGTTGTTGCATCGTTAATAGCATTTATCTAAACTCACTTTTCAGTATTCTTGAACTTAACGCCATTGATTAACCTTGTGAATCCTAGCTAAGAAGGGGTTCTAAATGTAACTCGGGCTTGCATCCCCTTCCCTCCCTTGGAATAGCCTTCCAAGGGTGTTTAACGTGTTGCTTCCCTCGTCGTGTCGTTTTGATCATCAACGGAAAGTATCTTAAAACAAAAAAGAAACAAATTAAAACAAGGAAAACTAGCACAAAGCAGGAATGCAAGAAAGTAGTATCAAGAAGAAAAATAGAATAAAGAAGAAAGTGAAGATAAAACATGGAGAGCAGGATAAAGCAGGTCAAAAGCATAAAAGTAGAATAAAGCAGAAAAAGTGGATAAATCAATAAAGCAAGATAAAGTAGTAAAGGAAGAAATCAAAAAGAAAAGATGGGAAAGTAAGGCAACATTCTATCAACTTATAAGGGGATATTGGTTGAGGAAAATAAACCACATGAAGAGTAAATTCAACCTTGAAGCCAAAGAGGTCTATAAAATAAGAATAGCACATCACTATCACAAATTTTGTTAGTTTGTGAATTGATATGAGAGAATTGTGTTACTCTAGAGTTAGGAGATGTGACACTAGTCCAAAGTTGGGAGATGTGCCCTATGCTTGTAGTGTTAGGATGAGGACATCCGATATTCATCATTGAGTTTATTGCAAGTCCTATTGTTAGAAAAATATTCACATCATATCTATTCCATGGACTTTCATGTTATTCTGCCTAGTGATTTTTGGCCTCCTAGTGCACAGTCTAGAATTTTGGACTATAGTTGTCAACAATTGGACCACTTAGACTAGAGACAAATCCATGAATTCTTGTTTTTCCACTTTTGGAATCCTTCCCATCATTCAAGGATTCAATGTTCCCCTCTATGCTTCATTTATGAGGTTTTTGATGCATTTCCCTATTTTAAGGAGTTGGAGTGTGCCCTCTTTGTGATTTGGTCAAGCATGTGTATTAATGGTCCACTACTCTACAACTATTCACTCCATGAACCTTCCTAATGGATGTGTTCACACCTAATGACCTTCCTAACCTAATTTTGTTCCCCCTCATTCATTGAAACTCGTTATGACACAACCCTTTGATCTCTCGTGATCATTGATCCTCTTTATGGCCCGATCTAGGGTTTACACATGGCCCTATGTCATTGATGGGTGAATTAGTCAAATCTAATCCTACCATTTTGTGTTCCAATCATATGGTTTTGGTACAATCATATGTCATTGATGGGTAAATTGGTCCAATCTAAGTGTACCATTTCGTGAGCGAATCATATTTTGTAAGCCTACGATTTTTGGCCCATGGTATTTTACCAATGTATTACATGTAATAATGCCTATATATTGTACTCATTTTTTCTCAAAAAGAACAATGGAAGATAAATCCACTTTAGTGTTTTACTCTTGTATTCTACTTATAATTTCCTTAATATTTCTTTCATTCCCTATTTTTCTCTTTGGAAAATATAAGTGAAGCCTACTCTATTGAATCTAGATCTAGGAATGGATATGCACATGACTTAGAACTTCTGTTGTTATGTTGTGCAATCCAAAGTTTACATGGTATCAAAGACTATGGGTTTCTAGTCTTGCTTTCAAAATAGATTTCCAAGTTTTGTTTGTAGGTTCCTACAATAGCTTCATGGATTTGATTTCTCATGTAGTTGTTCAAATTGAAGAAGAGGAAGAGATAGAGATTTCGCAAATGATCCAACTTAATTTTCTTCCTCTATGGCTTCCTCTCTTTTCAAAGAAGTTATTTTTCATGAAGATAACATAGGAGTTCTTGCCTTCAATAACGTTGAAGAGTTATCTCTCCATTCCGTTCCTTTCTCCTCCATGTATTCTATTATGAATGTTGAAGATGGGTTGTTCGTTGGTGATCATAGTCATCCTTCTTTAGAGGATGGGTTTTCTTCACATGAGAGTATTGGTTTGAAAGATATTCAAGGAGAATTTTGGAAGTAAAGTGAACATATCTCATTGCTTCATATTTTTTTGCTTTCTATGTATTCCTACACCATGACTAGTAGAATTTATTAAAGTTGATTTGAATATGGAGAATCCTTACTCATCACAATGGCACATTTGGGATACTTGTTCCACCTTCTTGGAGATGATTACAACCATATTTTGAAGTTTATGCTTCAATATCCTTATGGTTTTCTTGGGTTCACTTATTCTCAAGCACTTCAAGTCTATTTTGCACATGTGACCCTGGTTGGCTTGAAGTTCAAGTATGAAGAGAATCCTTCTCATTAGTCTATTTAAAATGTTCTATATGATCCCAAGATTCATCATGTGGTTGTACATGTGCATGATCTAGTTGAGCACATTCCACTTATTCCCAAGAAGAAGATTCCTCCAGACATAGTCATTTACTTTGGAGTGTATACAATTTTTGGTTCCTCTTTCATGTCCATTTTTTAGGGAGGATTTTCCCCATTTGTTTTTTCCTCTTTCCTCACTTTGTATGGATCAATAATGTAAATGGTGACCATAAGCCTTGTTGCTTGGGTCATATTTTTCTTGCTCATTACCATTTTTTTATTAAGGGTTGGGGGGACGGGCTGTTAGAACAATATTCCCATCATATCTATTCCATGGACATTCTTGTTGTTCTACCAAGTGATTATTGTCCTCCCAATTCCTAGTCTAGTGTTTTGGACCATAGTTGTCCACATTTGTACCACTTAGACTAGAGATAAATCTATGAAACCTTGTTTCTCTACTTTTGGACTCCTTTCCATTATTCATGGAGTCAATGTGCCCCTCTATGCTTTATTTACGAGGTGTTTAATGCATTTCCCTATTTTAAGGAGATGGAGTGTTCCCTCTTAGTGATATGGTCAAACCTATGTATTAGTGGTCCACTACTTGCCAACGATTAACTGTGCAATCCCTCCTAATGTATGTGTTTACACATATTGAACTTCCTAACCTACTCTTGGTCCCCATGATTCATTGTATGTCATTATAAAACCACAACTTGGTAAAACCACACCTTGGTCCCTTGTGTTCATTGACCCTCACTATGGCCCAATCTAGGGTTTACATTTGGAATTATGTCTTTAATGGGGGAAATGGTACAATCTAATCCTATCATTTTGTGAGCGAGTCATTTGGTTTGTTGGGCCAGTGTTGTTTGGTATGCCATGGTATTTTCCCAAGGAATTGCATGTAATAATGCATATATATTGTACTAGTTTTTGCTCAATAATAACAATGGAAGATCAATCCACTTAAGTGTGTTAATATTGTCATCTACTTAATATTTGCTTAATATTTCTTTTATTTTCATGTCTTTCTTTTTGGGAAAATCTAAGTGAATCCTTCTCTACTAAATCTAGATCTAGGATTGGATATGGACATGAATCACAAATTCTGTTGTGATTTTTTTTCAATCTGAATTTTACACCTATGATTAGATCTAGTGAGTTTCGATCCAGTTGTAGTGATTGAAGAAGACTTACATTCCAATTCTTCATCATTATTTGTCCTTTCTCAATGAGCATTCTTCTATTATTCTCTCTCATAAATATATGATGTAATTCAGCCCCTGAAGGACTCCTTTGATTTCATATCATACCTACAATATTTTATTTACTTGTTGCAATTAATAAAATATGGTTTCATAACCTCTTGCGCACACCTAGTCTAGATAGCCATTAAATTTGAGTTAGTTTCAGTGTTAAACTCATAAAAAAATCAAGAAAACTCCAAATTATATTATACCACATAATTATACTCATTAACAAGCTATTGAAGACATTCAATCCCAGATTTTCAAAATTCAAATCACCCTGGAACCATTTAAGTCTTCCTAAAGTCTAACTATTTGTGGAGTCCTAGAAACATTTCTTACTATTTTGTCTATTAAATCTTATCAAAACCTTCTAAAACATGCTAGAGAGAAGCTAAAGAGTCAATTAACGGATATTTCATGTCTCTCATCCTCTCGTAGTAAAAAAACCACTTCATTTTTTTGATAAAAATCCTAGTTTGAGTCACCTAGTTCATTATGTGCTAAGCTGGTATGAGTTAGTGTGCCAAATATCCAGGTCGGTAAATATATGATATGATGAAACTATGATATATTTTCAGAACTATAATTAACACTTTCGTATCAATTCCTTGATCATTTATGATTTGGAGAAGATACCAACACTATTTGGAGCAAAACTAGTCAATCCCAGTCTCTTCCTAGGGCCTAGTTTTGAGCCTTTCTTAATTATTGCTTATGTCAGAGTTAATATCTCCTTAGATATGATTTAGGGATATTACATCTAGCTATTTTAAATGGTGAAAAAATAACATGAATGGTATATGATGTGTGGAATTTGCATAATAAATGAGTGATAGACTCCAACAGATATGAGAAGACTCTTGAAACAACAATTCATGTCACTTCTAACCATAAAAGGAAGGACTCTCATTAGAGGAAATTTCACCACAAAATGGGCCTCTTAAGGAAAATAATAAAATAATAGTTAAAATAATAAAATAATATTTATTAATAATATTTTGTTCATATTTTTGACATACCTCCGTGTGTTTTTACTCACATTTCGATTGGGAGAGCTCGTTGGATACAAAATTAAATTTTGCATCCAACGAGTACCCACTCTGCATACTTTTAATGGACTGCACCACCCCAAAAACAAGAAATACCTGAGAAAACGTTATGATGATGTCATCATCACAATTTTTCATGTATTTCTAGTTTTTGGGGTAGAGGGGTCCGTAAAAAGTATGTAGAGTGGGTACTCGTTGGATGCACAATTTAATTCTGTATCCATTTAGCTCTCGCACTTTAAATTTGAGTAAAAACATAGGGAGATATGTTGAAAATACGAACAAAAAAAATAGTTTTTGTATGATACCTATCCCCAAATTTATATTAAATTTTTTTTTAAGACCTATACGGTATTTCAAATTTAAATCAATTTCATTGGCTAACACATGATGACATGGAATTTGAATTAGGGTTGAAAGGCCCATTCCGAGTCGAAAAAAAGTATATTTTTTGCATGCTTCCATAGTTACATGTGGATAGAACAAAATGGACATGACAACAATAAGGGATAACACCTAATTGCAAGTCCCAACTTAGACCTAGTCACATTTAAAAAGTTTTCTTCCAACTACATAAATGACCAATTGTCATAGATAACATGATTTAAAGATTTTTCATTTTTCATTTTTGTTCTATTACAATTAATCTAATATAAACTAAAATCTACAACAAAAAAATTTGATATATCCTAATAGGAAAAATAAAACCTTTCCTATTCAAACCATGATCCTTAAATCCCATCCCTTCCCTCTACAACCACATATCCACTCCCTCTCGCATTATAATTCTACGTCAATGCTCTCCTCTGAAAACCACCACACCCCTACTTACTCCTTCCCTTTCCTGCATCATTTTTCAACCATCATTCCACTATCCCCCTGCGTACAGTTCCCCATTATCTCCTTCTGTGTATCGCATTTCATAGCTCCCCACAACCTATGCAAACTACCAAACACACCCTTCCCCTACAATACAGATAAACAACAAATTCTAATTTTTTGTAGGAAAACTAAAGTCAAATCCTTTGGTTGTAAGTTATAAGGTTATAAAATAAATTATACCTTATAAAATTTATGAAGCAAAAATAGTTTTGTAAAAAAAAATGAAATAAATATTATAATAATATTATTATTATTATAGATAAATAAATAAACCATGATTAGATGGATTCAAACAACTAATAAAAATAAATCAATGTTTAGGATGGAGAAATTCCTAGTAGTCGCCAAAATGGGAGATATCAATGCCAAATTGGACCAATTGGAGGAAAAAGTTAATAAGAGATATGCAGAACTCAAAGTAGACATTGAAAAAAACAATAATGAATTAACATGACTCAAGGAAGGAATCAGGCAAGGAATCAATGCATTGAAGAAAGATCAAAAGAAAACACAAGAGTATATCGACATTATTTTGGCCAAACTTCCTCCATGCACTTCACACGCGTAAATCACCATGCCAACATCACATGACACCACCGCATGAAGTTCCATTCTTTAACATCCCACCAATATTAGTTACCCAAGCACATGGAAACTAGATAAGGGAAAAACTGGAGCTACCCAAATTTGATGGTGATGAAAAAAATGCATCACATGGATCTATAAATCCAGGGAATACTTTGAGATCCATAACATGCCTTACGATAGCGAGAAGATTAAGAACAAAACCATGCAATTGGAGTAAAAATCCTACAATTTGTACACATGGTGGAAGACGACGACCCGAATATGTTCCTTTAATTGGAATATCTTTAAAAACTATCTTCTTAATAGGTTTCAAGGCGTAACTGAGAAATAATTATTTGCCAAGATCACTAGGTTGTGGCAAAATGGAAGTGTAGATGAGTACACATGTGAATGGGAAGCCCTAGAAACTAATGTACCAGAACTACCTAATGACCAACTTCTGCAAACATACATACATGGAATAAAATATCACATTCAAGATGAGTTAGAATTACATAACACTTATACCCTAGAGAAGGAATGATGTAAGGCCAAGATCATCGAGAACAATTCTAAATAATACACTCAACGTAGGTTCGATAAAAACTAGTTCAAGAGGAATCCTCCCCAATCAACGAATACAACAAATTCAATATATTTGTCATTGTATCTAATGGAAGGAGCATAAGGAATTACCAAGCCCAAAATGTATCCTAAATAAGAAAAAGGTAGAGAGACATAAACAAAAATGATAGAGAAAAAAAATTATGGTATTTTTTCAATAACATTTGATCCCAAATCCATACTAGGACTCTAATGGTACCATTGGAAAGGTCTCGTTGAGGGCTACAATTTTTGTGTTTTGAGATTTACGAGATTCCTCATGGTTTTTCCAAGGCATGCATTTTTGTAAATATGGGTATGAGGAATCTCAAAAAACATCTTTTCAAAGATGCTTTCTTAAAAGCATATTTTAAAGAATATTTGAGAGGATTCTTTAAAAGATAATTTTATAAATAATATTTCAAAATATGTTTTTCGAGAGACCTCATTCCCATATTTAAAAAAATGCACCCCCCAACAAAACCATGAGGAATATTGCAAAGCTCAAAACACAAAAATTATAGCCCTTGACAAGAAATTTCCAACGGTACCAAGAGCACCCCAATCCAATTTCGGGATCAAACATTATCGCAAAAACACCATAATATTCATTTTGTCTCTCATTTTTGTTTGTCTCTCTCTACCAAGTTTTCTTATTTAGAATGCATTGTAGAAGAGGGTAGAATGTTATGAGAGAAAAAATAGTTTAGAAGCGTAGAGGATAAAGGAAGTTTCAAGTGAAAATACTGTGGACATAAATGGGACCCTAAGCATATATGTTTTCAAATGAGGAACCCCCCAAAACTATATGCTTGTGAAGCCAAATAAAAATAAAAAATATGAGAATGTGAAGAGTCATGTGAGAAACATATAGCAACCCAACATGACTCCCACTCAGAACTAGAAGATGATAAACCAATGGATCTCTCATTAGCCTCCATTATAGGGATATCCCAACCACAATGTTTTGATTCTCATAGATACCAGAAGTACACATAACTTTATTAATGTTAATCTTGCTAAGATATTTAACTTATTCATTTTTCCAATCCCTAACGTGAAGGTTATGGTAGCAAACGACAAGAAGATTCAAAATGTGGGAAAATTTCACAAGGTTAAATTACAAATGGTTACAAACCTATTGGAGGAGTAGATGTTGTATTTGGAACACAATGGTTGCAAACATTACGTACTTACTCTGCCAACCATCAAGAGCACCTCATGAAGTTCAAAAGCTATGGAAAAAGTACATGTTGTATGGTTTCCAACCACCTCAAACTCAATTGGTTACATCACATCAAATGGAAAGACTAATTCAAAAAAGGAACTCCTACTTACATAATCCAATGTCAAGAGATGGAATCGATAACATGTGAAGGAGATGACTGCAAACCACCAATTATACAAGAGCTAATCCAAAAACACCATAAGGTGTTCCAAGAGATTCTATGGAGCTCCCACCAAACATGATGACTGAGCATTTGATTGAGATAAAACTAGGGGTAAAACCTGTCAATATCAAACTATACAGATATCCCAATCACCATAAAACAAATATCAAGAGGTTGGCCCAAGATTTGTCAAAATGTGGAGTCATTTCAAAGAGCATAAGCAATTATATAGCTTCAATACTATTATTTCAAAAGAAGGATGAATATTTTAGGTTGTGCATAGAATACAGAGGAATCAAAAAGGTAACGATTAAGAATACATACCCTATCCCATTCATCGATGAAATTATGTATGAACTTCATGGAGCTAAGCACTTCTTTAAATTACACTTAAGATCAAGATATTATAAAATTAGGGTTATATTAGAGGACATAGCTAAAACTGCTTTTTGTACTCATGAGGGCCATTATGAGTTCAAAGTAATGCCCTTTGAGTTAACTAATGCTGTAGCCACCTTCCAAGCTGTAATGAACGAATTGTTCCATCCATATTTATGAAAGTTTTTGTTAGTATTTTTTGATGATATCCTCATATATAGAAAAGCGTGGAGAGAACATTCCTGACACCTAGATTGGTCTGTATTTGATTTAAGAATGAAAACTTAGTCTCTATAATTGGTTTTAAACTTCACGCTTTTAACTTGGAGCTCTGTGTATTCAAGACCGTATCTAGAAATTGTGGTTTTATTATTTAAATTTAGTTTAGGAAAATCATTGCTGAGAGCACTGTATTTATGTTAATGAGGAGGGTTTCTGAGATATATGTGTCATTGCTAGAAATGGCACTATGATAATGTTGCTCGTAAATATTACTTGGGTGTGGTAAATTTTTGGTCTATGACCACGCTGGATATTTTATGAAATGTTAATGTGATTTGGTAAACTCATTACTGTTGATTTATATTTGTTGTATCGAAATGTTTATTTCTCTTCTGTGCCATAGCCAAGGGGAAATCCCTAGCTCTATTCTTTATTTACATTTTTATGTGGTTTAAAAATAATTATAGTTCCATTGCTGAAAGTACAACCCTATGGTTTCAGAGATGGTTTATTATCATGGTAACATGGCCTGTGTATCTTGAATGGTTGATATATTTGTATTTATTTCCTTTAGAAACATGAGTGGGATTCCAGCCAAATATTATGGGATTCGATTTTGGATTATTGTTATTTTTTTTATTTCATTTAAATGGTTTAAATGATCCTCGTCAATGTTTCTAGGATTCGATAGTGGGTTGGTTATCGTTAAATTAGGTATGTTGTGAATGTATTCCATCCAACTCTTAGGAGGTTTTGATAGTGGGAGGAAGGGTGTCACTATACTTTATCTATGTTTAATTAATGGTTTAAGTTTTAACAGTCTAAAAATATTTATAGTTTTACACAGGATTTCATAAGCCATGCCTATGGGTTTTCAATGGTTTAGTGTGTTATGGTTATTTTAATTTATTTACAGTGGATAGAAAACTATTATATCAACACTAGGAAAATTATAATATGTCAGTGCTAGAAGATTTGCCTATCGTTTTTACAGGATGGCTAACAATTTTCTCTTTGTGGAAAATCGATAGTTGGTTGATATCGTGATACCTTGTTTTACTTAATTGGGTGTCTATATAATTTATTTAATTATTTTTAATAATTTAAAATGACGAATGTTGCGCATATATTATGTGTTAAATTAGTGGTTCTGGAATGTTGACAATATGTTGGTCTTGGTCTCCAAGGGACTTGATCGCTGGTCCACGACTCTGTTTAATAGTTGGCTTGTATGACGTTATTTGATAGTTTGTTTATGTAGTTGGTTATTTTGGTAAACCCTTCGTGGTTTCTCTATAAGGTTATACTTAGGGTTTTATTTTCAAAGCTAAGTTTAAACCCTACATGTTGATTGGTTTAAGTACTAAGTTTAATAATCTAGTTTTAATAATTGTTCTCCAGCACTAGCTTCACTTTGCTAGAGCGAATGTTTGCTTTGAGAAATATATCTACCCTATCTTAATAAAATGCTTGAATAGATAATTTATATTGTTGTTGGGATATAGGGTTTATATGTGTGGATTCAATACCGTTTTCTATCTTTTGGGAAATGTTTGGTCCTTAACTTTATCACGACTAATTTCTAAATATAGTCCAAACCATAAAACATTATAACATTATAGAATCTTTTAAAACTAATTTAACACAAACCTGATAAGAAATTTATCTTAAATTCTTAATAAGAATTTAAACTAAGATTTTATCTTAACTAATAAAACCTCCTTTAAACATTTATTCATAACAATGATGGGTGAATTACATCTCCCAATACAAAACCTAATGGTTTTAATATCAACATGTAAACATAATCGAAAACATAGATAAGAGCTGAAATATAGGAAATCTTTTACCCGCAATTATGCAGCTTGAAATGGCTTAAGAACCTTGCACACTTCAACACACAAAATTAATAAAAACATTCTTTATTTCTGACCTTAGGAATGATAACCAGATGACCTTGGAACTACCACGTTTTTCCCAACCATGACCTAAAATTGTTCCTAATTCTCAATCGGATCCCCTCAAGCTGGATCCAACATGCAAGATATCTAGAACTCTTAAGGGTGAGGCTGAAGATGTTTGGAAATCGGCCTCTTTATTCTTAAAAATGCTTGGTTTAGAAAATTCTCTACAATCCCATCTAGGAATAATAATCAGATCCCCAAGGCTTCTCTTGGATTTTGTTTATAGATTATCTTGGAAAAAGGGCAGCTTGTTTAACTTCAGTTGAATAAAGAATTCACTATTTTCTTGAAAACAATTTTTAGTTTGATTTTTATGTAATATATATTAATTTTGTTGGGGTTAATTTTGATGTAATATATATTAATCTTTATTCCCAACACTTTCATTTTTTACTTGTTGGGGTTACCTATGTGCTCTAGGGATTACACTCAACATGTAGTCTCTTAACCCGGGTTCTCCAGAGACTATGCTCAACACATAATATCATAACTCATGTGCTCCAGAGCTTACGCTCAACACAAAATCTCATAACCCATGTGCTCTAGGGCTTACGCCCAACACATCATAGAAATCAATCATGCATTCATTCTTCTGCACAATACATCACAAATAATAATCGTAGTATATATTAGGGATTGTGCCCAATCACATAATGATAAATCCATTACATCGGGGCGTATTTCCAGTACAGCAACAATAGTCCTTGTCCATCAAGGCCTATGCCCAATCATATATAATTATATACAAGACAATAAAACATGTGTTGTGGCTCACTCCCAGTATATCTATCTAATCAACATAACTCATGTGTAGTGGGGCATACACCCAATATATACACATAAACATAACATTAAAGTAAATCATGTGTGTCACCCAATATATACACATAAACATAACATTAAACTAAATCATGTGTGTCACGGCTCATGCCCAATTTAGTCAAAGTCAAAATTTGGGATATTACAAGATATCTTACATGACGTAAAATTCAAATTTCTTTCTCTATCGAATGCCATCAATATCTTCTGAATCAAATTCACCTATGGAAATCCATAATTCTATTTACCTTATCCATTTGTATTACAGGATACTTAATATTTAATTTGCTTCTAGCTCCTAACCTTCTATGGAAAGACTCAAAAACTTAATTTATATGTATATGGAAAACCTAAACATGTCATGACAACTTTATATTAGCTATATGCTCAAGTGTCACATGGAGGAGTTTATTAGGAGTTTGTAGGAGTTTATTAAGAGATTGAAATATTTTACTAGGAGTTGACTTTACACCACTGCACATTAGCTAGACTCCTAGATACCAAATGGAGTTAAACTAAGGCTTAAGCAATGAGACCTGAATTTAAGTTAATAGTTGTAGAATCATTGGAGTTAAGATAATAGTTGTATATAAAATTAAGCTAATACTGATCCAATATAACCATGACTAGAGTTGAAGTTAAGCAAATAGTTGTAGAATAATTGGAGTTAAGCTAATAGTTGTATCTCATTGTTAATTTAAAAATTAAAATATCAGCAATTGTAATTCAAGTAAAAGTGATGATTGGAGTTGAAGTTAAGCAAAAATTAAGATACCAGCAATTGTAATTCAAGTAAAAGTGATGATTGGATTTGAAGTTAAGCTAACAGTTGTATCATTGATGAACTTAAGCTGAAAGTTGTATCTAATAATCTAATAGCTATATTTATGAGATGCTAAGTAAGTTTTTTTTTGAAATTATTAAATATAATTTTGGAGTACCCGCCTAGAATCAATCTCCGTAGTAAACTTGTCTCTTGTCTCATTCTCATTCTCGTTTAATTTTGGACGAGGCCCATAGAATCAATCTAGAGAGTACACTTGTCTCATTCTCATGTGTAGATGAAAACTCATACATGGTAGTCCACCCCAAAATTCTAAGATATATAGGCATATAGGGGTAATTAATAGAATAGTGATATCTAATAATTTATAGTTGAAGTTGAAGTTTAATTTTTCAAAGTATTAATGAAATATAACTAAGCTATTTTTTATTCTTTTGAAATTGTTAATTCTGAATTTTGGATGCTACCTATCAATCTTGTTATCACACTTCTTTCATTCTCATTCATAAATGAAAAGGAAATAATGGTATTCCACCCGAAAATTCTAAGATGACATTATTAAAAAATGGATTCCTAAAATAGCTTGTTTATGATGTTTACTGTAAAACCATGTTTATTGTGAAAATTAAACTAAATAATTTAAAAATAATAATAAGAGGCTTTAATAAGAAAACATTATTTTTTTCCACGGAAAAAAAACATAATTATATATATAAAGATACAAAATTACATTTTTCCGATGAAATACTATCACAAGTGATAATTGTCCATGCTCCCATAGTATTCAAAAATCACAGCAAAAATGCTTTACAGACGATCATAGCTTGATTAAGCATATATTCAGAAACCAGATTACATAATGAGTTCCAAAATTCAAAATATAAATCACATAGAAAAGGTGCCTATATAGTAGACACATTCAAAATATACAGATAACTCTACACATAAGATAAACGGTCATTAGTTTGCACATAATATCATATAATTCCTAACTTCCAAAAAAAGATAAACTCTTAGCCACAGTCTCATCATCATTAGCCAAATCAAACTAAAAAAGCTGAAAGGACCCAAATGTTTCTGATGCACGAAACTGATGGATATGCCAGTGCCTTTCCAGAACAGTAGCACCATCTTTAGCTAAAGCTTCTGCTTTAGAGTTTCTTTTAGGATAAATGTGCTTGAAATCAACTCTTTCAAAAAAATCAGAGATTCTGATGACTTCATGAAGAACATGACAACTTGAGAGAGCTGCATACTTTGTATTTTGAACTTGCTTGATATCCAGTTGATAACCAGCTGAGAGTCACCAAAAATATACATAAAATGAATCTGCTAGGTTGTTAGTGCCCAAACCCAGGCCATCTTTAAAAGTAAAATAGTGATCATCATTAATATAAAGTAAACCACGAGCACCACAAATTTGAGTTTCACCCACTGCAGAACCATCAAAATACCCCCATGGGACAGATTTATCAATAATTTCCTTGACAACAATTATGATATTCATAACTCTGTTATCCTATGGATAAGAACTCAATAAACCCAAACACGAAGAAGAGACTTGATAAAACAAAGGAGTGAAGCATCAAAACAACACTGGTTTCTGGCCTTCCAATTAAACCATGAAACAATGACAGGTAAAGATTGATATGCCCAACCTCCACATATCACCGAATCACCAAACCATACATTTTTAAGCCTTAACTTAGACTCAATCTCAAACCATACACAAGTGTGCAACAGAAAGTTACAGATTGGTTACTTTTTTGCTGAAATGAATATGTATGAAGGTGTTGAAACTTGATGTCTAACAAGTCAATTAATAAACTTTGTAAATAACAACAATGCATGATCCGACGACCTTGTCATTGATAGTTTTGGATTTATTTAATTTATCTTATGGGAGCTCTGAACAAAATGAATGATTGTCTTATAGTTTTTTATTTTTTCTATCAATATGCAAATACTAAACATATAACAAATACTAAACATATAAAAATATAAATGAATCCATACAAATTCGCTGAACGAAAAAATAAAATACAACCATTGATTAATTTAAAAAATAAAATTTTGAATTTTACACAAGTATTAACAAGAATATAAATTTTCATAACATATATTTGTCCTCTTTATTTGTATATATTTTCAAAATTTTATTTTAATACTTCGTATTCATATGATTAAAATGTATCACTCTCTTGTATTATATAAATTTATGCCATAAAAATAAATACATACTTATTTCTACAATTTACCCTAAACAAAAAAGAACTTAATACGTAACAAGAGCCACGAGGTGGCAATGTCCCCGACATTGCATCTTTGATAGCTAGTGGTTGCAATTGCCTATAGAAAAAATTAAAATTCAATAAAAATAGATTAAATTTTGTTATAACCTACTTAAAACTCAATAAAAATAGAATATATGTTGTTATAGCCTACTTAGGAATCCTTTTGAGGATGGTAGAGATTTGACTACTTAGAAGACCCTAGACTCAAGTTCTATTTCAATGGATCCAAATTGAGTATGAGCTTTACCAGCTTTGTGACAACGACTACTACATCTCAAATAGGCCATGAAGGACATAAAGACAAGCCTAAATATCAGAGTATCCGAGTATCAGAATTCGAAACTAACTTCTCCTTCTAAAATGGTACCCACCTCTCTCTTGGAGTTGCAGATTTGGGATTGAAAAGTAAGTTATCCTCTAAAGGAAGGGTAGAAAGGCAAAAGAAAGGAAATGAAAGGGAGGGAAGTACTCCATATTTGAACAATGCAAAGCCAATATAAGAACAAGAAGAAATTGAAAGAAAGCAAAACCTTTCTCATTGAAGGAAAACTCACCACCTACCCTTCCATAAAATAGAAAAGTTTTAGTAAAGTAAGACAACAATTTCCATTATTACATATATCATAATAACCACTTATGTAAGTATACACCTATCTTAAGAAAACCTATTAATACAAATTAATAACATTTTGAATTTTTTTTTTATCATGAAAATAAGTTCCACCTAATTATTTGCTCCTTCTTTGAAACTGTTTCTTAAGATTTTCAATAGTATTTTGACGTGAGGCATACGCCCATCAAATTCAAAGCCTTCCTCAATAACTTGAGTTAAAATGAAAAATTCATTACATGAAATAGACATTAAGTAGATTATTTTAACACACTTATCAAATATAAAAACCATATGGACTTTATGTAACAATTCTATACATATATATTTAAAAAAAAACACATGTATAATAAAATTATGTAAATTAAAAAATATTTTACCTCTTACTCAAATATACTATGATATGACAAAAATATTTATATTATGAAATTTCAATTTAAAAATAAATTTCATTCTAATATTTTTAGACATTGCAAGATATTTGATCATTTCCTAAAATTTTGTTAAACATTTTACTATACAATCGTGGCTGTTTTTGATGTGTCATTCATGACAATTAAAGGTAGATGGCCAATATGAGAGCATAAACCGGTGAAAATGAAATCATCATTAAAGCTAGGAGAGAAGTGACCCCATCTCACTCAACCTAATCAACTTGGAAAAAAATAAAAATAAAAATAAATGAAGGCTTTACAAACGATGCCAGTGTCGATCCCATCTCACTCAACCTAATCAATTTGGAAAAATTAAAAAATATATAAGTGAAGGCGTTACAAACAATGCGAGTGTCGACCCCATTTCACTCAACCTAATCAATTTGGAAAAATAAAAAAATATAAGTGAAGGCTTTACAAACAATGCCAATGTTACGCATGCATCACATTAAAACAAACCTGCATTACATTAAAACAAATGGAATGACAATGCCAATGTTACACATTTTTGTATGAAATCAAATTTCCGTATATTTTATAGTAAGGCAATAAATTCCATTGTCGCAACATGTTTGTCGGTGGAACAAAGGAGGGAGAACCAAAATTATGCCAAGCAAATAAGGATATAAGAGGCCCCTTCATTCACTATACATTGATGACAAATTCTATTCTTAACAAAGACCCTTATGTGCAAAAGGGTTAAAGAAGGGAGAGATAGCTTTATAAGTTTATCCAAGTTAAAGGTCATTGCCTTAGAATATAAAGGGTGCACACTTTTATATGCCTTACAATAGGTAGGTCTTTTGGGCAATAAATTCCATTATTCTTAGTCAACTAAACTAGGCCATAGTGAATTCTATAATAAGGCTAATCACATTAAGAATTTAAAAATTAATTCTTCAAACCCTACAATAAACTTTATCAATATAAATATCACAATACTATAAATTAACCAATACCATATGCCTATAAACCACTAAAAGATAAACTCATTAATACTAAAATCTAATTATTTTTTTAACTATCTTTCGGTGGCCTTTATTGATGAGATAAAAAAGTGCTTAGCCGTGAATATCGCACTGACATTGGGCCGCTTCATCGACGAAGGAGACGACCATGTTTTTTCGGATAAAACAAGATTGGAAATTGGAATCCAGCTGTAATATTGTATGTACCGACAACTCCCTAATCACTTCGAGATTGTACTCTGCCAGATTGCTAGGACTTAGAATGAATACGTTAGAAGAGATAAACACATCCATTGTTAGAGGAAAACTATGGGGCTTCTCTTACTCTCTTCAATATTTGCGTTAGAGAGCTGGGATAAAGTTGAGTTCATATAAATTGTCATAACATTTTGATTTGACAGGTCATAGAAATCTGAAATTCCAAGCCTGTGGTAACTTTTCCAGGAAAACCGTTCAGTTCGTGAATTGCTCAAACAAGTTTATTAAACCCTCTTCATCCCATCCCATCCCACTGCACCTCAGGTTTTGTCGAGAATCTTCAATGCTCAGAACAAGAACATTATAAACTCATTACCAGGGATGAGAGAGTTGTTAAGGCTGATAACTTGTTAAAAGTGTACTCCCAACCAAAAAAGTAAAAACAAGTGCTATATTTTGTTTAACTTGAATAGCGTACATACACATTCTTTACATTTAGAGTTCAAAGGTGGTTTCCAACTGAATTGGGGTGATTGTACCCATTTACAATACTAAAATACTTACGTATCCAAAACATTTTATAAACTAAATGTTTTATATATTAAAAAAATAATAATAATAAATATCATAAATACTTGAACTAAAGTCCTTGCCAAATAAAGTCTTTGTCGTAGGGATGCCTACAATTTTATCTAAGAAAATTTAATTGCCGGTCATCTTTATCTGATGTATCTCTTTTCAAACTGTCCATCGGCCATGGATAATAATAGTCTATGTAGTCGATTGGACAAAACAAAAGCATTTCAATTCTTGAATCACCCCTCAACAAATTGGACCGTCGAAAAAATACTCATTGTTATGGTTGAGCTTTTGACCGTCGAAAAAATACTCATTGTTATGGTTGAGCTTTTGATAATTTTGTTGTTGCCGAGTTATTGTCCAACCATTGTTACTCACCTCTTTGGGTCCACTAGACAGACGACACCTCTTT
Organism: Pseudotsuga menziesii; assembly: GCA_001517045.1. Lineage (NCBI taxonomy): Eukaryota > Viridiplantae > Streptophyta > Pinopsida > Pinales > Pinaceae > Pseudotsuga > Pseudotsuga menziesii. The sequence continues at coordinate 361,850 of LPNX010134915.1, forward strand.
GGGTCCACTAGACAGACGAGCATCCTGAAATCCATGAGTGTAAATTTTAAAGTCTTATGAAAAAATGGGAGAAATAAAGAATAATAAGAATAATTTCTCACTTGCAGTTGTGCTCTTTTTAAAAATGGTTTATCATGGTTTATAGGGTTCGAAAAAGACAAAGTACAATAAGGAGAGGAATCAAATTAAACAAACCAATTACAACATTCCCAAACAAATACAAGTACAACATGTTCTCAATGAATATTAATACCCTCTAGAAATTCTGGAGATTTTTCACAACTGTATCTCCAACAACAACAAGAATCAATATATGACGCCATATTCGCAGATTGTTGCAACTATCATTTCAGTAACATACGACAGTTTCTTTAAGCAACTAAAAGTTGTTCATGTTTTTATGTTAGGTGCACACAATCATTTCACATATTTGAAAAGAAACATAAAAATACTATATCAATAATTTATACATATATGTTGTTATTTTAGCATGGGCTTACTGCTTTTCTGCGTGCTCCATGAATTTAACGGGATCAGGCAAAGTCAATTTCAAAACACCGTTGTTGAGAAAATCTTGCAGTGTTTATTTCAAGCCATTGTTATTGAGAAAATATTGAATCAATTTGTTGAGATGAGAGCATTTTTCACTGTCGAAGTCTGCACTGTTGGATTGAATCCACGAACTAGAAATAGCTCATCTAATATTTCATTGGGATTTAAAACCAAACCATTCCACTATCAAATTTTAATATCTGCATCACTGGAGCAAGAAATTGAAAGATTTATTCTCTGTATATGAGATAGCCCTTCCAATATATTTCTGAAACCATTGAAATTTCAATATAAGGTAGGATTCTAGATTTTCCAATTTACAGATGAATTACAAAACGATCTATTGAATTACAAAACCATCACTGGATTTTCCAATTTATCGTCGTTGAATGACAGTAGTAAATTTAATAGCATATATGTCATTCCCGAGTTCATGAACACCATGTGTCTCCTGCATGCCATATGTCATCCCTGAGTATGCTCCAGCTACCAAACCTGCAATACAGCCCCATTGCAACATTGACAAACGGAACACTTTTGAAGCTACCAAACCTGCAATACAGCCCCATTGCAGACATTGACAAACTGAACACTTTTGAAAACATAGACAGATTTCTAAGTTTTTAACATAAAAAACAACAAATGGAAGTTTTTGCTCCGTGAAATGAATAGCCCCAAATATCTTTGAAAGCAATAGCAGGAGCACGAAAAAGACACAGAAGAATGATTGCGGCATGAGCACACCGCGAACAGTCGAGGGAGAGTGATCCAGGCGAAGAATGGAGCACCCACACAGACCAACAGCTCCCACAGCTCCCAGCTCGTTGCAGTCACCTCCAGCTAGACGGGACCCGGCCGAATGAAGGAATATACAATAATGAAGGATTTGTTGTATGGTTTTTTCAGAATTATGAAATGTATAGGTTTTTTTGTGTGTATAATCAAGGAAAGTGCTACTAATAAAAATCCCACTAGTTTGGCATAATCTTCAACTGCGAGGCCCGGGAGTGTTGCCCCGGCCTTGAGATATGCCACACGTTATAGGAAGTCCCTTGAAAGACAATGGCGGTCTGAGTTTATGGTAAAGACTCACACCACTACCAGAGTATAAATCGGGTTATGGGTATAAGTCGTAGGCTGTCGCTACAGCCCACTAGCATATTTTTATCAGCGATCGCCGTGATTCATATTTTTATCAGTGATCGCCGTGATTCAGCACATACTGATATACCAAATACCCAAAAAGTGTCGAATTCAATGTTTACACAGCCGTATTCACTGCCATTAACCAATGGGCCATGGCAAATTGCAATGGGTTGGATGGTGCCAGGGTTGGAATTTCAAATGACGGACACCCGTCAAAATTGCCGGTAACAATCAAAATCTGAAACGTTTTCTGTATTCCAAGCCAGATTTTGACGGTCTCCGTAAAATCTTGGCTGTATTTGACGGGTAAGTAAATTTCATCCCTGGATGGTGCACCGTGCCAGCGTACCAAGTGGACATCACTGATGACCTGGACCTGGTTTAAAAGTTAACATTGAGAGATATAATAAGGTTTTTATAAAAAATTAAACCATTTTTTTGAGGTTTTACCAAAAACTTCAACCGTTTAACAATTTACGGTTTTGGCAGAATTTTACCCGTATTTGACTTGGAAAAATGTTCAAAAACGGGTAAATGCCCATCAAATTCCAACTCTGGGAGCCTAAGGATCGACTACCAGCAAGGAGTCGTGCATGCAGCTGCTCTTCTTGCTCTTCTTTTTCAAAGATCTGGCAAACTATTCCTCAATACTTACAGCGAACTCGGGTCGAATCACATTACTGACGTTAAAACTTGTCGAACGATAAAGACTGTCCTAATTTCATTAGAAAGCACCACCTTAATTACTTATTTCCACTTCATAAAATTTGGTGCAACTAATATCGAGCTGGTGGCCTCTTTGTATGGAGGCGTTCCTGTTATGGGATTCCTTTCCATTATAATAGTTAAACATAAACTTCCACATGGAATCTAACCCAAAGGTTGTGCTCTTTTAAGCTATGAATACATTATCAATATTCTTCATTTTGGCGGTTCTTTCTTCATTAACTCTGCGATATGATCGTGGATTGGGATTTTGGGCACTAGCAATCAAGTGGCAATGTGATAATGACCATACTCAACAATTGAATGTAATATCGACAACTACTCTTCATTGCCATGATCTCTACGGAAGTGACTGATGGAATTGCTTATTGGTTGCCATTAATAAGTTCTGATGTAACAATCTTTTCTTTTGCTGGTGAATGGAATTTATGGCGAACTTTGTAGTGTGAGTGATTCCTTCAATGCGCTGACAGATAGTAATGATAGTAGAGATTGAGTAAATACGTCTAATATTTATTAATAAGATAGCAGCTTTGTGTTTGTGCCCTCCTTTGAACGAATGTTTAATCCTTTTCATTTCGCTTAATACGAGTCAAACTTAATTGTCTCACTATGCAACTTCGTGATTTCCTCCATGGAAAAGTGAAACGTAATAAATTAAGATAGCTATTATTCAAAATGAGAAATAACATAACCATGATTCAATTATAGTGATCTGGCCATCAATACAGGATAATGGCTTTTTGACCATAAATATGACATGAACGTTTGAACGCTGCCTATACAGTATTGCAGGTTCTAACACTACATACTACAGCCACATTAATGGTGACATGATTCAAGTTAGATCACCTCGTTTTGTGGGGTTCGAGGAAGTAAAAATCCAAAAAATTCAAATTTTAAAAAATACATATATTAACAACTATTAGCAACTATGGAAAATATTTGATTAATAATGTTTACAACACCTGCTTGCTAGGTCTTTTCATGAAAAACTCAAGGCCACCTTAGGTGTAAGCCAAACCTAGACATTAATTAAAATCAGATACTCGGCAGCCACAATAGCTCAGAGTCTCGATTCTCAAACTAAACAGTAATCACAATAACTGAGTCTTACACTTGTCACTCTAGGTGCTTTACGTGTTTCTTTCCTTGTATTTTACTCATTTAAAAAAAAACATACTGGGAGTAATACCATCTGCTAAGGTCCACTTACATACTATATTGCACTACCATCCAGGTTGTTTCCAGAGTTTCAATTGGATAATGGGAAGAAACTCATTTTTTTACACAATAACATTAGGCAACGTTTTCATAATTCCCCAAAACATGTGAAATTAAAAATAAATGTATATGGACAGAACTTGTTGCATCAATCAGAAAATCATGTCCCCCACGAAAAACCAGGAACTAGAAAACTTGTTGGTAAAATCCAGAAAATCATATGTCCCCCAGGAAAAACCAGTAACTGGAAAACTTGTTGGGAAAATCCAGACCCGCCCAACAGTAGATTGAAAAAGACACTTCTTTTATGTCTTTTTTCCAGTCACCCCTAGCTAGATCGTGATCTAACAGTAATTATTTATACAAGTTCCGCCACTAACCAGAAAGTCTCATAGCATACAAGTAATTGAATATTGTTCTACATGTCTCATAGATAGCTATTGAATCATAAAATAGTGTGAGTTTCAGGTTCTTTATGACGTTTTACATGCGACGGCTTACCAATAAAAAGGTTGCTATTGTAACCAGCCTGGGTCGTCTAGTCTTGTACTTAGAACCAGTTCGAAAAAGTTTCGAATGGCCCCTCGACAACCTGATACAAATGCAAAAAAAAATCAATGTTTTTGAGCTATATATCAACATTTCACTCTGGTCATTGAAGTTTACTTCAGGCAATTCTAAGCATGGTGTCCGCGGGCAGAAATCAAAACTGCGAGGTATTGGTATTGTAAGTTAAGTTAACTAATTTATTAATTATGTAAAAAAAAAACGTACAACTAGTTACCACTGTAGCCAGCAGGGAAATCAAGACTACTTAAAAAAAAAAAACGTACAACTAGTTACCACTGTAGCCAGCAGGGAAATCAAGACTACGGTGGGTAAAAAAATACCATGATGTTCTTAAGCCTCAAACAGAGAACATTATGTCTTAACAGTTATGTCATAACAGATTTAAGTGGTTGTAAAATATGCCTATACTTGGGATATAAAAGGTTAAGATGCTATTTGTAAAATGCCTATAACTGAGGTATAAAAGGTTAATATAATATTCCTGCTGATTGCCTTTAACATAGGGTGGATGAAACCCATAAAGCCACATCAATCTACGAAATGTTTTGGGCATGGCGGCAATCTATACCAGTTTGGGATGGCAAAATCACTGTAGGGTCGGAGCAAGATGCACCGAATCCATTTGCAGTAAATAAAGATGCAGACCCAACCCACATATTTGAACTAAACCGAAACCTAAACAAATAGAAAGACATCTCTGGGGCAGAATGAATTAATTGCCAGCACCATGGCTGTCTAATCAGCTGGATCGCAAATTTGGAATCCAGCATTGATGTCATTGTGCCGCAGGGTCCTCCGGCACAAAACTCTAGAGAAAAGTCACCTGCACTAACCAATGAATAGGCACAAAAATAGTTTAAAAAAATAAAAAAATATAGCTTAAAAAAAACTAAGTTAATGCTGCTGACGTTAGCCCGCCGCCAGGTCTTGGGGCACAAAGTCCCACGCCTACGTCACCTATATAAACCAATAAAAAGCAAGATAAATCAATATTTAGATAATTCCCAAAATAAATTTAATCCAAACTATACCAAAAATTATACTATTTTGTTAAAGTTGCAACAAATTATTTCAACTAATCGCCTTGAGCGATTCATATATATCCCCTCAGGCGGGGACATAATAAGAACCTAAATTTATATATAGAGGTATGTATGTATCCTTGAAGACCATCAAAATTAATCCAGACAAATTCGCTGAACGAAAAAAATAAAAAACAACCATTGATTAATTTAAAAAATAAAACAAGAGGAATATAAATTTTCACACATGTATCTGTCCTCTTAATTTGTATATATTTTGGGAATTTTGTTTTAATACATCTTACTCATATGATTAAAATATATCACTCTCTTAAATTATATAAATTGATGGCATAAAAATATATACATAATTATTTCTACAAATTTACTCAAAAAATATTTACGCAATAAATAGTAGGAATCTAAATTTAAATATGAATATGGAGTTATGTATGTGACTTAAGATCCATTAAACGAAAATGAGAATCAACAGGACTTTTTTAATCCCACCATGTTCGAATTTGGTTTTTATTCTACAGCTCACATTTTTTAATTTATTTATTTATTATTATTATTTTTGAAGTTTTGGTTTTAATATTACTCTTTCGAAAGTTTTGTTTAAAATTTTACAAGAGTTTTGTATTTTATAATAAAAATAAATAATAAAATAAGATTTTATTTACAGACATAGAATATAATTATGTATGCTCTCTTTTTTTATGAGTATATTCTATCTGAATATGGTTTATTCTACAATGTTGTTTTGATTTCAAATGTTGAAAAAATAATTTATGTTTTTCAATATCTTTATTTAGTATTTGGTTAAATTAAAATTTTTAATATTTAGCTGAAATTGAATCATAAAAAAATATAAAGATGATAAATTCAATTTTAATGGAAATTCTGGAGAATTAGTCAATACTCTTTAAATATATATAATTACCAAGTTATGAGACAAACGTTATACATACATTATTAATGTTACTTAAAATGATTAAAATACACAGACATACTTTATAACGAGCATAGATCCAAATCCTAGGCTCTATCAAGGGCCGAAGGGATAGCCATTGATTTGATTCAAACTAAAAGACACATATTTTTATTTAACCTGGACATATAATATTTTTATTATTAATATCTAATATTATTTATGGGCACTAACATTACAACATCTCCCCCATACATGGTTTTAAAACCATGTGCATGGCCCTCCTAAAACCATGGGTTGTTTAGGAGGCCTTGCACATGGTCTTAAAACCATTTGCAAGGCTCTCCTATACCATGTACAATAAAAACCATGGGTTTTTTAGGAGGCTTTGCACATGGTTTCATTTGCAAGGCTCTCCTAAACCATGTACAATAAAACCATGGATTTTTAGGAGGCCTTGGCCAACATTTTTTTTTCGCGGATAAATCAACTTTTTTTACAAGATCTAAACCCGATGACAAATGTGACAAGGTCTCCCTCATACTCGGGTGTATAGCGCTCCGCACAACAATTCTTCAAAATCATAGATTTCAAGTAAATCTATGAACCTAAAGAAATCAATGCACATAATGCCAAAATCATAGATTTCAAGTAAATCCAATGTAAATAAATCAATAAATATAATGCAAAAAATACAATGCATTAACTCATCAATAAGTATAATATAAAAAATATAATGCATTACCTTGATAATGTAAATAACTCTCAAACTCTATTTCCAAAACCCTCTAACTCCCATTAATCTCACCTTCCAACTCTCAAAGATTTTAATGTAATCAACTCTCACCTTCCAATTCTCAACAATCTTAATGTAATCAATGAGCATGGAGGACTGAAATTTGTAGGGTGTGGATGCTCATTGCAATAATGAAAAATTCTAAAAATAAAGGAAAAATAATTGAGTTATATGAGTTTTTATGTTTTTTTGAAAAATCAATGGAGCAAAATAATTCTAATTTAATAGATGTTTCTAATTTTTAGTGAATGTATAGTTTGTGAATTGAAATTTAGAAAATATAGCTTTATATAAGGTAAATATATTAACACTATTATAATAATATAAAAAAGGTAATAATATAATGAAGGTTTAGAATTTTATTGCTCTTCAAAATTAAGTTTACAAAGTTTATTACTTTTTCAAGCAAAATTTTATTGTATTTTACTATTCAAATGCCACATGATAGTCATTTTTCCCATCAAATTCCATCACTCGCTACTTAACGAAGTAAGCTATCTACCAAGGATTTGCATTGGGACCCATCCGACGCGGTAGAGTGATATTGCCATCATACTGCAAGCCTCCAAATTCATGAAGTTACATTATTGTAATGACCCTTCCGGATAATCTTACTCACATGGAATGATGCTAACATCTACCATTCAAAACACATTGGCCTCAACAATAACAAATCCCTGGGGCCTCGACTCTTCAAGCACTGAGATTATAGAACGAGTACAGGCAACGTTTGCAAAGACCATTTTCGAAGACTGAATTTTCTAAAACCTGTAATACCCAACAAATTTAATAAAAAAATGCTAAAACTATTATTTCATATTTGTAGTTTTTTTGCTTCTAAAAAAATCCTACAAGTCCTTAGGATGGATATAATACCTCAATGAAAAATAGCTTTAGTTTTGAATACTCTCAAATATGTCCAAGGTATGCCAGGGATTATTCTCTCATTGTATTTTATTTTATTTTATTAAGAGATTTTTGGAGTGTTGCTACGGGCAGTCTGCATTCAAGTTTTCCAATTCACCGACCAAGCAAACAAGTCCGAAATCGAATCATAACTTTTTTCTTTTCTTGGAAATCGAATCGATGTACTGTGAATAAATATTAAACAATTAACCAGCCTATCATCATTTTGGAAGAAATTTAGTTTATTAAGCAAAAAGGACAAAAATGTCACTTGCGATTGTTTTTGAATTATAAAATTATTGATATTAAATAAACATCAGAAATAAAATAAATATAAAAAAACAAACAACTTCACAACAAATTTGATTATAAAATATGATAATGAATATAAGAAAAAAATTATATATTTTAATTTAAAATATCATAATCATTATAAAACTTTCTTATATGTCTTGGTATCTGATCAGCTTTCTTGGGATTTGATCAGGTGGTTGTATGTTATTCTTTTTACAAGTTTGGTTGTATGTTATTCCTTTACAAGTTTTATTTTTGTAATTGACATATTGAACTTATGATAAGAAATTTAAAATAAATTTGTGTGGGTGATGATTAAGTATACCCATATACTTTGGAAAAATATATATTATTATGTTATTTATTATTTATATAATTGACTTATTATTATATGTTTACTTGTTAATATATTGTAGAAAATAAATCTTTATATTTACCTTCAATTATGGTTAAATTATATTGACTTGTGTTATATATATATTTTCATTAGGAAGTATAACCTTTGATGTTAAACTTGATGGGAATGAAGGGGATGGACCTTGAGTCAACTAGCCTTAAATATTCTACATCTAATATTTTATGTTTTCAACCTTTTGAGAGCATATTTTTCATCTTATTTTGTTTGGAGTGTGATTAAAAATTTTAAAATAATTTTATAATCATATATATTAGCTGTGGAAATTGCATAACCACACTAAAACCTAAAACATAGAATAAATCAATTATACAATAATATATTGTTGAAAATAACTTTTAATAATTTATTTTCACTTCAATGGACTATATTACTATCATTAATTAGTGAAGATACTATATTATTATCGTTAATTAATAAAGATAGGGTTATAACAAGTTATCTTCACCAATACTTAACACAAACAATATAGTCATAAAATATACATGAGATTTATATTTATCTAATAAACATTTAAAAGGAATAAAACATAAAAGAAAAGTAAATCATGTTATATGTTCGAATTTATTATTAGTATGATATTTATTTTTTTAATTTTAAAATATAATATTTAATATAGTTAATTTATAATATCAAACATGACATATTTATGATAGATACATTTATATACTTTTATTGTAAATCATAGATCTATCTAAAATTAGGTTCTATGAAGCATTGAAGTGCATCCAATTTCTTGAGATGTTATTTTTTTAACATAATTTTTTTACAAATCTACAAATGAAATTTGATACCTCTACATGCTTGATGTATGCACTTTTAAAATGGATCTATTGTTTTTAATTTTCTAAATTTATTAATCAAAATCGATCTAGAAGAAAAAATCAAGAAATGGAATAAGGAGGAGTTTGACAATATATTTGCTCATAAAAAAAACTCCTGGAATCAAGACTGAAATAAATTCAAAATCAGGGCATGAATGAAGGATACATGATTGATCTTTAGGAAGAGAAAGTAAGCAAGTGTAATAGGCTACGGGAGAGGTAAAGACAAGACAAAATATTGCAGGGACATAAGCATAGAATTAGTTGCGTTAAAGATGGGGAGAGAAACACCAAATTCTTTCACAAATCTGTAACATACCCAAGAAATGAGCGATCTTGGGGTGCATAATATAAAAAAAATTCTTATATTATAAAGATTGTCCATCAAAATATATAACTGATTAATTTTCCTTTAATTTAATATGATTCGTCAGGGTAAGTAAACTTAGAGGTGCAAGCACTGCATGTGTGGGGTGACACCATTTAAGGCTTAGCTCCTATGATAATTGATAACACTCAACTTGTATCAATAGAAAAATAAATTCACAATTCTTGAAGCTAATTATTTGCTCAATCGATACTTAAGGGAAAATGTTGAAATTTGATATAAAGATACAATCATTTACCAAATCAAATTCTAATTATGCTAATTCAAACTAGTTATAGTATGCAACTAATAAGAAAGCTTACTCTACCTTACAAGAGAAATCAAATCTTCAAAATCACAAGACTACTTTTACCTAACTTAAGATATCAAGGCTACTTCTAATATTAACGACTTCTTAAATTATGAATTCCTAGTGTGAAATATCTAAGGATATTCAAACCTTTTGAAATCAAATGATCACCACTTATTCTAACCTGCAAAAGGGTTCCAAATTTTATGACAAACTGTCTGACAAAATAAAGAATCTCTTCTAGATCTAAGTATAAAAGAAATACACTCTTTTATTTCCTTCAAACTCAAATAAAATAGACTACTAAACTTCACTTGACTATATTAACAGAGTTATCTTTATAAATTTACTACTTGTCCAAAGCAAATTTGAAAGACTCAATATTCATCCAATAACTTCAAATATAAACAAACTATGAATTTCTCAAGATTTGAAGTTTTCTTACTAAACATAGAAAACCATTACAACATTTATTCCACTATCATATTTTATAAACTTTTTCCATCACTAAGTACTCTAGATTAAAATCACTTTAATGCTAAATCCAAGATAGAATACAAATTATAAAATTATTTCATGACAAAACTTAGCTACTATGTGTGCCCAAATCGAACTCAAAAAAGAGATTCTACTTCCTCTATAAATTCTCAAATTTATTCAAGTCTCGAATAAATTGTAAACATTCTAAGCTAACTACAAATACTCTATCTGCTATGAAAAACTAAACTATGTAAAATTATTAACTTTTGACCAGAGGTTCATCTACTAAATCTACAACATATTCTTTCTAAATAGAAAGCAAAAACTAAATCTACAACATAATCTTCCTAAATAGAAAGCATAAACTAAATCTAGAAATGAATTGCTTTAATAGGTGTGATTTTTACAAAATAAGCAATATTTACTACAAGGCTAGATCTAGTGAATAAATCAATGCATCACAAAGAAATCATGAGGAGATAAAATGTTATTCTTTTATGCAATTAAAACCGAAGAAAAACATGAACAATATTGCAAGAGTCTGAATAATAAATATGGAAAAATACACCCTTACTTATCACATTGAACATACATAAAGGTTGAAGGTGGGTCCTCCCTTCAAACGCTGTCAACCAGAGTTTTTAAAACTTAAGGCAAATGCAGAGTTTGATTAATGGTTTGAAAAATAGTTCACAATATATACATTTTAAACAAATAAACAACCATAATTTATATATAAGATGGCACTAGAACTGAAACTCAAAGCCCAGGAAACAACTTTGCCAAGTTTGGATGAGATCCCAAAAATCTGGGATTGAGAGTCAAATAAGAAAAGTTGGCGTTATTGGCTCAGCCATATCTACAAATCCCTTACGATTTTTGACAAACAATTTATGGGTTTTTTCTTAAAACCCATTTAGCGGTTTGTCTAGCGATACTTCCAGTTGTACGAAAACAAAGGCAGAAAAGAGAAGTTCCAAATATTTTTCTACAAAATTTATGGGTTCGATTTTTTTAGAAATTTTGGATTATCTTGGGATCTGTGTATCCAAATCAATACATGTTTCTATGGGAGGTAGATATCAGCATCATCTAAAAAAATAATGCATCCAAATTATTTTAAGAAACTAAAAATGATGCGAATCAATGATCGCTCTTTAACCAAGTGTTGAAGCAAGTGTTGGATCGGGTACATGATTGAGTACCAGATTGATTACCGGATTGGTGCACTAGTGGAAAATTATAGATTAGTGACCAAAAAAATGACCAAAATCCGCATATCAATGACCTCTTTTGGTTTGGCGATCGCTGGTGGCTAATTTGCGGTCTTTTATTACATGACCAAAATTGGTCATTTTATTTTGGTCATTTATAGCTTGTTAGTTGGTCATTAATTTGGTCATATATTTGGTCATTAATTTGGTCATGTATTTCAATCAATGACCAAATATATGACCACATTTGTGACCAAATTAATGACCACATGACAAGCTAGAATATGACCAAATTTGGTCGCGTAATAAAAGACTATAAATTAGCCACCAAAACTAATTTTTGGTCATTGATATGCGAATTTTGGTCATTTTTCTGGTCATTTGTATCTCATTGTTTGGTCGCGTATCTCTCAATTATTGGTCATTTTATTTGCGAATTTTGGTCATTAATCTCATTTTTTGGTCACTAATTTAGTCATTTTTAGTTGCTTTATGTATGGTCATTATATTTTAGTAGTTTGAATGGTGTCCATTATTAATCAATATAATTTTTTAATATGATATTATGTTTAAATTAAAAAGAAGAATCATACATTTATTCTCATCTAATACACATGCGAATTATGCAATGTCACATTATAATTAATTACAACACTTGTAAATAATATGTAATACACATGTAAATCATGTAATGTCACATTAATTAGTTAATAATTACAACATTGATACACAATATAAAGTACAACCATATATATAAGTTTTAAACCACAAATTATATTATATGAAATGTCAAAAGTATTACAATAAATATGAGTTTTCTCAAAAACACATATTAATTTCCATATAACTTTTCAGGAAAGCCATCACTTTTCAAAATATTACAATGGCTAAACCATCATACTTGCACTTGGTTGCAAAACCATACATAGATCCCACATCAACAACTTCAAAACCATACTTAGATCCTACGTCAGCAGCTTCAAAACCACACTTAGTAGCTTGAAAGCCTCAACATCAAGCTCTTCATAGGGGATGGAAAATCCTCAGTAGTGGGCTCTTCATACTCAATGGTCCACTTATAACTTAACCTCACTCCTACAAAATCCAATAAAAAAATATCACTTGTAAAATACAAAAACAATGAATTGTAAATTAGAAAAACAATGAAGCAAATTATTTATCTTGTTCAACAACTAACAACAATAACCAAGATCATGTGCAAAATAGGAAAATCTAATCTAACAAATTCAATTTAAGAATTGGTTAACATTAAACTTGAATGGCTAAATATGCAACTATTTAGTACCTAAGAAAAATAAAACTCATCTCTAAACCGGGAAATGGATTTCAATAGGAAATATAATCAACGAATCCACAAAACAATTATGCTCGACTGCACAGGTAGAAACCTGTATACATAGTGCAACCTGTGAAGGAGTTCACCCCTATATGTCATGTGGTTAATGAATGACATGACAACTATGGAAACTGATGAATGATTTAAGAAAGTCTCAAATCCAACGCCTAAAAGAATAAATAATAGATTTCTTTACCTGTGGAGTCTCCATTCTGCTATGTATGATTTGGTGCAAAAGTGTAACAAATGCACTCAAACACATGTTGGCAATGCTGGTGCAACAAAAAAGTAAAATGTATGAATTGTGTATGTGATAAAAGTTGTATAAACCTACTTTCCCAAAACATGCAATAAACATAAATCAAAAGAGAAGAGGGAAGTGAAACCTTAGGGGAAGCTGCTTGACGAGCTGGCCTTGTTGGAACAAGAGAAGGTGAATTGAAAAGAAGAATCATCTTTTATGGAGTGCTTCCATGGTGCTCAATAATAGCTACAATAAACATGTTAACATGTGTTATAATAAAAATCAATATATATATTAAGTGGAAACAACTTACAACTCTTCTAATCAAGATGAAAAACAAAATTACACTACTGCAACAAATTCTCAGGCCAAGTCCAAGCAATCATAGCTCCAAAATATCTAGAGACCAACACTACCAATTTATATCGTTTGACATAGGACAACACTAATATACCTCATCTAAATCTGCTGATGCATTGCAAGGCGGGAGCTTTAAGGCCTCTCGTAAACTGAACACCTATTTTTGGAGCTCAAAAATCACAAGAAAGTTTCCAACCCAACCATAACGACCAAGTCCCTCACTGTCCATGTTCTGTAGTTGTGACATGTTCATACTTAGCCTGGTCTCCAGTTATGCTATAATAGTTTCTATCTCTTGTAGGCAATAGCCCCACGGGAATTGGCACTACATCTTCAGCCACCCAACCAGTGCCGCCAACCCAAAACATAAGAATATGTTCACCAGCAAGGTGAGTGCCTAGGAGAGAATGGGCCATGCACACTATTTCACTTCTAATGGATCCTGGATTTAACTAGCTATTAATTTCTTCCAAATTTAGTGGAGCCAAAATATCGTCTATAACAGCTCTAGCCAAGAAAAGAGCTAATTCATTTGCAGCATCCAATATGTGTAATGCAGTGTCCTCTACAGATTCTAGTAGCAAAATAAAACCATTCACAATATCTTCAACTGGAGACAGTTCTATATAGAGAGTAGAAAGTAAAGAAGAAGCCATCTCTCTCTCTCTCTATTCTTTCTGTCCATAGCTAATGTTATAAGTTTCTTAACAAATATTGCATTGAAATCATGAGCAGAAAGATCTTCCAAACTCCTCATCACTTCAATAATATCATCAGAAAGAAAGTACTCTTAAATAATAGTTATTGCCCTCTCCTTGAAGAGCCTAGCATTATCTTGTTCTACCAATCCATCCAGTTGACTGGGGATGGACCTAAAAGATGCTGGACTATGCCAACCCTCTGTTGTTTCCTTCAGAATTAAGGACTCAAACATGTCCTTTGCATTAATTATGTCAAGTGATAGATCATATATAGTGTCAACAAGCTTGCCAAATCCTTTTGACATCTGGCTAGATGTTATAAGACCATCCTCAACAGCTTTTCTCAATAGGGCCAAAATAAGCAGCTCTGCACTTCTTTGTTCCGTAGCTAAAGTTAAAGCCCTCTTTACAACTTCATGATGAAAGAAAGTGACCCGTTGGATCTCAACTTGTGTGCATTAAAATTTTATAAAGAATGCGTTTATCAGTTTACTTAATCCCTGGAATAGCATTAACATCAATTTAATGCTTAAAAACAGTAATGAATAGCAAACTGAAACAGGAATGATAAACAGAAAATGAGACACAGTAAAAGAGAGTCACAAACAAAAGTTGTTAACAGAGTTCACCCCCTTCACTGGGCTATGTCTCCGGGTCCCTCTCGAATGGGTACCAATCCAATTAATGGTTTTAAAAAGGTACACAAATGGTTTTGGAATCAACTTCAGCAACTGTAAACAGAATGCTGTACAAAGTCTTCAAGACCTCTCTTCTGGAAATTACAATTAACCTTCAAAAGGAAAAGAAAGCTAAAGTATAAGAGAGAATGTTGACTTCCATAGAAACAGCATCTATTTCCCTAATAAACTCTCCTCCTAACAGAAAACACAATGCTCTGTGCTCTAAAAACCATCTCCCCCTTATGCGGCCAGAATCGCGTTTATAAACGCGTTCCCGGATAAGTAACGGTTCGACTCGTTTTATCATCATAGTTGTTATCTTCTTCATTATCGTTACAACCATAAATAAAACTAAACCATGCAATCATGCCACATCGCTGCACAAACGTTATATTATCACGACGTTCCATATCCCTGAAACATTGCAAAATGCCGTTCATGCTATCTCTTGACCCGCAAAACTTTTCCATTTAATGTGGAATTGCAACCACCACATAACATAACATAACCTCCAGCTAACCGCGTGCCCAATGTAATAAACATTTGATGTTACCGTTTAACTGCACGGGTTTTGCCACAAATGTCACAGCATCCACAACCGTCGCAGCATCCTCAACTTTCGCAACATATAACTAAGCTCCACAACATCGCAGCATACGTCACTGCGCGGGATTTTCACGAACCAAGCGATGTTCCCCTTAACGGTGCGCAAGCTGCGTGGGCTATAACTGTGCGATGTTTATCATATGAGTTAAAAACATATCTTATGTTCTTTGAACCATTAATAACCATTGTACCATGTTGGATCAGTGTAATTTTTGAAGATGAATAATCCACTGGATCATTCCTCCCCATTGGAGAGCTTTTGGACCTCCAAAAGCCTGAATTACTCTGCAAGTAAGTGAGGGTATAGCTCCCTCACTTTTCCAATCTCCATCCATCTTTCTTTTCTAGGATGCATGCCTTTAAGCCCCACTCAAAGGTACTCAGCATTCCCCCTTCGTGAAGTCCTTACATTTCTGTCAAGAATAACATCATCCTGCAACTCTTTTGAGTATTCAGGTGCCATATCATCAACTGAAGGAATTTGTATGTCAATTTCCCCATCCATGATCGTAGGAGTCTCATACAGTTTAAGATTCTCAACATTGACAACTGAATAGATTTGCATGTATGGAGGTAAATTCAAGCGAAAATAATTAGTACCGATCTTTTCTAAGATCTCAAAAGGACCATACCTGATAAGCTTAAGCTTTTTACCTTCACCTTTCATTCTTTCTTTGGTGATATGTAACCAAACTCTGTCACTGACATGAAATTGATGATCAACTTGATGCTTGTCATGCCTGGCTTTGTACTTTTCCTGGCTCTTCTCCAACTGTTCCCGAACTTCTTGTTGCACCGCTTGGATTCTTTGAATGAATCTTAGAGCTTTATCTACATCATGATATCCATCCACTACATCTTTTCCAAAAGAGAAGTCCAACGGTGTTTTTGGCAGGTAACCAAAACAAGTTTCAAAAGGAGATCTTTTCATGGAAGAATGAACTGCATGATTGTAAGCATGCTGTATATACTGCAACTGCTCATCCCAAAGTTTAGGATGTTTGCTACAATATCCTCTGAGCAGCTGAACCACTGTTCTGTTCACTAGCTATGTTTGCCCATCGGTCTGTGGATGAAAAGCTGTACTTTTCTTAAGTTTAGTATCCATGAGCTCCCATAATGTTGACCAGAATCCTCCCAAGAACCGGGAATCCCGATCAGATACAATAGACATGGGTAGCCCAAAAAGTACCCAAACATTCTGAAAGAAAAGATGAGTCGTTTGTTCAGCAGTGATATGTTTGTTACATGGCATTAAGATAAACATTTTGCTGAATCCATCCACAACAACATATAGATAATCATGACCTTTTCTAGACATAGGTATTCCTCCTACAAAGTCCATAGAAATGCTTTCCCAAGGACGAGAAGAAACTGGAAGAGGTGTGTACAAACCCAATTTCCTATTGCTAGGCTTACTTGTTACACACATAACACATCCTCGTATATATTTAGCTACAGTTTCTTGAATTTGAGGCTAATAACAATGATTCTGCAATACAGACAATGTTTTACTTACACCAAAATGTCCTGCAATCAATGAACTATGTGCTTCTCGGATCACATGCATTCTCTCTTTCTCTGGAATACAGATTTTACCGAGATGATACAGGAGTTGATTATGCACATAATAGTTCTCTTCCTATTTACCATGTATTAGTGATGCATATACCTTCTTAAAAGCTTTATATTTTGCATATTGTTCAATGTAACTTTCATGTGTTAATGAACTGTTCTAAAGGATGATTGAAGAATTCATAGGTGGCCTCAATAACATGTCTGCTACTTTATTATGAATTCCCTTTTTGTATTTAATTACAAGATGAAACTGCTGTAAAAATCCCATCCATCTTAAATGACAAGTTTGTTGTATTTTAGTTTGAGATTGCAGATATTGAAGTGGCTGATGATCAGTATGTATGACTATTTCTTTTCCCATGATATAATGTTTCCACTTCTTCACACTCTGTACTAAAGCATACAACTCTTTGTCATAAGTCGGATAGTTACTTACCACAGTAGAGAACGTTTTTGAATGGTAACAGATTGGCTTCCTCCGTTCCATCAAAACGGCTCCCATGGAAAACCCACTGGCATCTGTTTCGATCTCGAACGGATGCTACAAATCTAGCAATGTCAGAACTGGTGCTATGCTAATCCTTTCCTTCAAAGTGTTGAAGGCTCTCTGATGCTTGCCTCCCCACTGGAAAATTTCTTTAACGCTTGTCAACGCATGTAAGGGAGCAGCAATGGAAGAAAATCCAGAAATGAATTTCCTCCAATACTGAACCGCTCCCAAAAAACTTCTGATTTCAATAATGGTGTTAGGCCATGGCCAGTTTATAATGACAACAACATTGGCTGGGTCCACTCGTAGGTGGCCTCCACCAATAATATGGCCCAGATATACTAAAGAAGTTTTAGCAAACTCACATTTAGATATTTTTACATAAAGATTCTCCTCCCTCAGTACATCTAAAACTTTCTTCACATGTACAATGTGTTCCTCCCAGGTTTTTCTAAACACAAGGATATCATCCAAATATACTATTACAAAATCATCAATGAAGGAACGAAAAACATCATTCATGACCCGCATAAAAGTAGCAGGTGCGTTACAGAGCCCGAAAGGCATCACAAGCCATTCATACAAACCTTGTTTTGTTTTAAATGTTGTTTTCCAGGCATCATTTTCAGCAACACGGATTTGATGATACCCACTACACAGATCCAATTTTGTAAAGTAAGTTGCATGTTTCAACTGATCAAGCAAATCATCAATGCGAGGAAGAGGATACCTGTTTTTAATGGTGATTTTTTTAAGGGCCCTATACTCGATGCACATCATCCAAGACCCATCCTTCTTTGGAACCAAGACTATAGGAGAGCCACAAGGAGAAGTGCTTGGCCGGATGACCCCCTTCTCAATCAGCTCCTGAACCTGCTTCTTGTTTTCCTCATTATGCATTACAGACATCCGGTACATGGCTATGTTTGGAAGTGGCACATCCTGCTGCAAATGTATCTCATGCTGAATTTCTCTCTTTGGTGGTAACCCTTTCGGATCTTGAAATAAATCATCATACTCAGAAATAATTTCAATCAGTTCAGATTTATGTTTAGGATCACATCCTTCAAAATATTTAGAGATTTCATCATTTTTCACCTTAACCATCATTAACACAAAATTCTTACTAGCATTTACCAGCCTCTTCATCTGTCCTGTAGAGACTATTGCTAGATTTGTTTTTGCCTTATGTGCTCGTACAATATATTCCACACCATCTTTAAAAATATGATACTTATTATGCTCTCTATAAAAGACTGCTTTCCGGTCATACAAATATGGACTCCCGAGCACAATTCCACAAATGTCAAGTGGTACTACATCTAGTTCTACCTCATCCATAAAATTTTCAGTGATTGCAAATTTCAAAACACATTTCTTGGTAACTTGCAATTGTGTATCATTAGTAACCCAACCAAGAGGATAGGGTTTTTCATGAGGCATAGTAACTAAATGCAATTTCTTAACTACTTCTTCCGATATCAGATTTACTTGTGAACCACTATCAAACAATGTATCAATCTTTGTGTGATTTGCAATGACACGAACATGAAACAATGCACTTCTATTTTTATCATCTTGCTTAGAAGTAGATGGCAGATTTGCACTTGCACTAGAACTTGATTTTGCATCGATGGGAAGTGAGATACTTTTATTCTTACCCTAGATTCTGATAGCTGTAACCTTTGTTTCATCACTTGAGTCGGATCCCAAGACTTGAATAACTACTGCAGTAGCTTTTGCTTTGCCTTTATCTTTGTTTCCTCCATACTTCTTTGGCCTTAACTCTGGATGAAGTTTCCAACACTTAGAGACATCATGTCCCTTCTGACAATGCGAACATGTAGGATTTTCACCCTCTTTCTTAACGGTAGCCATCTTCTTTTCCCCCTTATCTTTACCTTTCGATTTGCTGTCAAATTTAAATGATTTCTTCACAAAAGTATCATTAGCATGCTTACCCCTAGCTTCTAAATGTGTAGCTTGAACACATACATCATCCAAATTACTGGGGTTAAACATCAACAAAGTATGTCTCAAATAAGAATGCATGCCACCAATGTACTTAAGAAGAGTTTCCTGTGTATCTAATGAAACATTCAATGCAATAGCCCTCTTTTTGAATTCATGAGTATAGTCTTGAATATTTTGTCCTTTAGCTTGTCTAAACATTTGCCAACTCATGGTTAATTGTTGAATATGTCCTAAAGGATAAAATTGCTTCCTTAATACTTCAATGAATTCATTCCAAACTGAAATAATTTTACCATTCTTTTGAAGATCTTGCTGAATCTTGCTCTCCCACCAAGTAAGAGCCATTCCACTCATCCTCAAAGTGGCCAATTGAATCCTGGAAGGGTCATCATTAATGCCCTGCACCCTGTGATATACTTCAAGCTGCTTGATCCAATTGTCTAACTTTTCAGCATCTAAAACTCCATCATAAATGGGTAATTCAAATTTTACATCCAATTTGAAATAAGGCATATTAGGATTTGCATTATTTGAATGAGAAGTATGAGAAGAAGAGAAAGTTTGATTATTTTCAAGAGGATCACCATCACCTCCTACTCCTTTACCCTTTTCTTCCTTCTTCACTTCTACATCTTTGGATGAAGATCCTTCTTCTTTCTTCTTCCTTTCTGCTCGCTCATCGAGTAGAATTTCCATCATGGATTTCATGCTGATAAAATCCTCCAAAAACTCAGTTTCAGAAATAACAGGTTTCTCCCGTTCTGTATGTCCTTCTTCTTCCCCTCGTGGAGAAGACATCGTTCTTGAGAATGTTCTCCTTGAGCCAATCTCACGATCACCTTTAATTAATACTCCTTCACCAAGCTTTAACCTGGACCTGGTAAGCATTCACAAACTTGCACTAGCAGTTAACTTGCTCTGATACCATAATATGATCCGTCAGATCTCAACTTGTGTGCATTAAAAGTTTATAAAGAATGCGTTTATTAGTTTACTTAATCCCTGGAATAGCATTAACATCAATTGAATGCTTGAAAATAGTAATGAACAAAAAACTGAAACAGGAATGAGAAACCGAAAATGAGACACAGCAAAAGAGAGTCACAAACAGAAGTTGTTAACGGAGTTCACCCCCTTCACTGGGCTACATCTCCGGGTCCCTCTCCAATGGGTACCGATCCAATTAATGGTTTTAAAAAGGTACAAAAATGGTTCTGGAATCAACTTCAGCAAATGTAAACAGAATGTTGTACAAAGTCTTCAAGACCTCTCTTCTGGAAATTACAATTAACCTTCAAAAGGCAAAGAAATCTAAAGTATAACATAGAATGTCGAATTCCACAGAAACAACATCTATTTCCCCAATAAAATCTCCTCCTAACAGAAAACACAATGCTCTATGCTCTAAAAACCATCTCCCCCTTATGCGGCCAGAATCGCATTTATAAAAGCGTTCCCGGATAAGTAACGGTTCGGCTCATTTTATCATCACAGATGTTATCTTCTTTATTATCGTTACAACCATAACTAAAACTAAACCATGCAATCATGCCACATCGCTGCACAAACGTTATATTATCACGACGTTCCATATCCCTGAAATGTTTCAAAAGGTTGTTCATGCTATCTCTTGACCTGCCAAACTTTTCCATTTAATGTGGCATTGCAACCGCCACACAACATAACGTAACCGCCAGCTAACCGCGCACCCAATGCAATAAACATTTGATGTTACCGTTTAACTGCGTGGGTTTTGCCACAAACGTCGCAGCATCCACAACCATCACAGCATATTGCTAAGCTCCACAACGTTGGAGCATCCTCAACTGTCGCAGCATATAACTAAGCTCCACAACGTCGCAGCATATAACTAAGCTCCACAAGGTCGTAGCATACGTGACCGCGCGGGCTTTTCATGAACCAGGCGATGTTCCCCTTGACAGTGCGCAAGCTGCGCGGGATATAACTACGCGATGTTTAGCATATGAGTTAAAAACATATCTTATGTTCTTTGAACCATTAATAACCATTGTACCATGTTGGATCAGTTTAATTTTTGAAGATGAATAATCCACCGAATCAGAAAGGAACATTCAAATATCTTATACACCGACAAGCTTCTATCGTGTCGCCACTTTCAACGTACTCATTTAGTAAGTCACTTATCTTCTTTTTCACTTCCTCTACTGTGATGTGGGTGCTGCCACCCAATTGACGTTCAATAAATTCTGCATGAAGAGGAGCTGATAAATACCTTTTCTCAGCCTTCTAAATTACTTTCACACCCATTGAATCCTCTGGTAGAGATTTCAATGTTTTGGTCAAAAAGGCCAGAGGAAGTATGTCATCAACTATTGCACAAGAAGCAAATAATGCTAAAACATCTACTGCAGCACGGATATCCAAGGCCAAGTCATCTACTGAGTCGAGCAATTTGCTAAAACCTTTGCTAACCTGTTCAGGTTCAATCACATCAGCATATAGAGAGGATAATAGCACTGCAGCCACCTCTTTCTCTCGGTCATTCCTATCCATTTCCATGGAGATACGTTTTTTAACAAAATAATGGTGATAACTTAAACAACTCAAATCAACAAGATCAGCAGCTGCTGAAGCCACATCGTCAGTAGAAAAATATCCCTTTATTATCGATCCAAATTTTCCCTTGTATTCCTCCATAGACTGAGAGATAGGTCTACCCACCAATTGGTAAGGTTCTTGAAGGCACAGATGCATATCTTGTTGAGATAATTTTAGCTACAACACTATCTGGATGCATCTTAATTATTAATAAACAAAAACAAGATTACAATTTTGCATTCAAGGAACTCTTTCTGCATAAATTCCATATAGTACAATCCATGTTTGGTGAATTATTCAAAATAGGTTTGATATAAGAGCATCAACAGAAGACTACTGATGAAACATAGTAGCTCAATCCATATCAGATGATTTTTACAAGAACATATCCCCTAGACAAGCATCATAAACAGTAGTAACACTATGTTTGGTTCCCTTTGACCACGACGCTCAATTATAGCTACAATAAACATGTTAACAGGTGTTATAATAAAAATCAATATATATTGTTAGTGGAAACAACTTACAACTCTTCTAATCAAGATGAAAAACAAAATTACACTATTGCAACAAATTCTCAGCCTAAGTCCAAGCAATCATAGCTCCAAAATATCTCAAGACCAACACTACCAATTTATATTTTTTGACATAGGACAACACTTATATACCTCATCTAAATCTGCTGATGCATTGCAAGGCGGGAGCTTTAAGGCATCTCGTAAACTGAACACCTGTTTTTGGAGCTCATAAATCACAAGAAAGTGTCCAACCCAACCATAACCACCAAGTCCTTCACTGTCCACGTTCTGTAGTTGTGACATGTTCATACTTAGCCTGGTCTCCAATTATGCTATAATAGTTTCTATCTCTTGTAGGCAATAGCCCACAGGAATTGGCACTGCATCTTCAACCACCCAACTAGTGCCACCACTGCAACACCTAAGAATACGTTCACCAGCAAGGCGAGCACCTAGGAGAGAACAGGCCATGCGCACTATTTTGCTTCCAATGGATCCTGGCTTTAACTGGCTGTTAATTTCTTCCAAATTTAGTGGAGCCAAAATATCGTCTATAACAGCTCTAGCCAAGAAAAGAGCTAATTCATTTGCAGCATTGGGTATGTATAATGCATTGTCCTCTGTAGATTCTAGTAGCAAAATAAAACCATTCACAATATCTTCAACAGGAAACACTTCTGTATAGAGAGCAGACAGTAAAGCAGAAGCCATCTCTTTCTCTCTATTCTTTTTGTCCATAGCTAATGTTATAAGCTTCTTAATAAAGATTGCATTGAAATCAGGGGCGGCAAGATCTTCCAAACTCCTCATGACTTCAAAGATATCATCAGAAAGAAAGTACTCTTGAATAATAGTTATTGCCCTCTCCTTGAAGAGCCTAGCATTATCCTATTCTACCAATCCATCCAGTTGACTAGGGATGGACCTAAAAGATGTTGGACTATGCCAACCCTCTATTGTTGCCTTTAGAATTGAGGACTCAAACATGTTATTTGCATTAATTATGTCAAGTGATAGATCATCTATAGTGTCAGCAAGCCTGCTAAACCCTTTTGACATCTGGCTAGATGTTACAAGACCCTCCTCAACAACTTCTCTCAATAGGGCCAAAATAAGCATCTCTGCACTTCTTCGTTCCATAGCTAAAATTAATTCCCTCTTTATAACTTCATGATGAAAGAAAGGAACATTCAAATCTCTTATACACCGACAAGCTTCTACCGTGTCACCACTTTTAACGTACTCATTTAGTAAGTTGCTTATCTTCTTTTTTACTTCCTCTACTGTGAGGTGGGTTCTGCCACCCCATCGACGTTCAATAACTTCAGCATGAAGAGGAGCTGATAAATAGCTTTTCTCAGCCTTCTAAATTACTTCCACACCCTTTGAATCATGTGGTAGAGATTTCAAAGTTTTGGTCAAAAAGGCCAAAGGAAGTATGTCATCAACTACTGCACGAGCAACAAATAATGTAAAACATCTACTCCATTAGGGATATCCAAGGCCAAGTCATATGCTAAGTCGAGCAATTTGCTAAAGCCTTTGCTAACCTGTTCACGTTCAATCACATCAGCATACAAAGAGGATAATCGCACTGCAGCCATCTCTTTCTCTTGGTCATGCCTATCCATTGCGATGGAGATAAGTTTTATAACAAAATAATGGTGATAGCTTAAACATCCTAGATCAGCAAGATCAGCAGCTGCTGAAACCACATCGTCAGTAGCAAAATATTCCTTTATTATCGATCCAAATTTTCCCTTGTATTCTGCATAGACTGAGAGACAGGTCTACCCACCAATTGCTAAGGTTCCTGCAGGCACATATGCATATCTTGTAGAGATAATTTTAGCTACAACACCAGCTGGATGCATCTTAATTATTAATAAACAAAAACAAGATTACAATTTTGCATTCAAGGAACTCTTTCTGCATAACTTCCATATAGTACAATCCATTTTTGGTGAATTTTTCAAAATAGGTTCCATGCAAGAGCATCAATAGAATACTACTGATGAAACAGAGTAGCTCAATCCATATCAGATGATTTTTACAAGAAAAAATCCCCTGGACAAGCATCATAAACAGTAGTAACACTATGTCTGGTTCCCTTTGAACATGGCGTTCAATTATAGATACAGTAAACATGTTAGCATGTGTTATAATAAAAATCAATATATATTTTTAGTGGAAACAACTTACAACTCTTCTAATCAAGATGAAAAACAAAATTACACTACTGCAACAAATTCTCAGGCCAATTTGAAGCAATCATAGCTCCAAAATATCTAGAGACCAACACTACCAATATATGTTGTTTGACATAGGAAAACACTAATATACCTCATCGAAATCTGCTGATGCATTGCAAGGTGGGAGCTTTAAGGCCTCTCATAAATTGAACACCTTTTTTTGGAGCTCAAAAATCACAAGAAAGTGTCCAACCCAACCATAACCACCAAGTCCTTCACTATCCATGTTCTGTAGTTGTCACATGTTCATACTTAGCCTGGTCTGCAGTGCCAATTCCCGTGGGGATATTTCCTACAAGAGATAGAAACTATTATAGCATAACTAGAGAAAGAAACATGTCATTTCTAATTATTTGTGGAATGAATGCTTTGGATTGCAAATGTGCAAGGAATAGTACAGTAAAAAAACTTCAAGCAAAAAACAACTGCCTTCAAGGCTCTTCCTAGAAGGGAACAGTATACAAGAAACAAATAACTGTTTCTAACTCTTTTTATCCTTCAAACAATGGTAAGTATCAAGATATTTAAAATTTTCGCAGTTGCCCATGATGGACATGTTTTAACTTCATTTTAATAAGTTGCAAAGAAACAGGGATCAAACCTACACCCAACAGAGATGCAAAGCATTAAAGTGTAGAGAATGGGAAAACTGTCTTCATGAATGTTCTAAGACATGCAGATAGGCGGAGTACATGTTTGTGCAGACCTCCTATGCCTTGGTGAAAAAATGGGTGCCTAACAAGCATATAGGTATGTATGTCTGAGCCCCCAATCTTTGCTATCTGATAATAAAAAATCCACAGATAGGCAAAGAGTTCAAATCTTGGGGGTCACACCGATCCTAGAGTTCCTTGAGGATGTGGGAAGGGTGCTACTATAAAATTCAAGTAGATAATTTGAACTTAATTAAATCTCCATATATCTATCTTAACCCTGAATCATCATTGCTTAACATGGATTTAGCTGGATCTATGAATTATTTTGACACAGAATTTTCTGATAATTTGGTTTTTTTCAATTTAACTTTTAATGTTATATAAGCTACATATCACCTTTACTCTTGAGACTTAGCTGCAATATGAGAGGGGATTAGGACAATTTTTCTCAATTTTGGTAGAACTAAGAATCAAGGCATTCTAAACTCAAATCTTAATATACACAGCTTAAGATGGATAGAAACAAGTACTGGCAAATGAGAAAAACAAAGTAATGCAGTCCGACAGATTATTCTGAGTGGACAAGAACGACAACCAAAAAAGTACTAAAAGAAACCCTCTTAAGTTTCCTTTTATCTCTAATATCCCACGCAGGTACCCTCCTTACTATTAAAATTTCCTAATCCACCCATAATTCCCACTCTAACCAAATAGAAAGACCATAAAACATTAATTAAGCAAGCAACGTCCAACCATAGTAATAAAAAAAACAACTGAATAAAAGTCAGGAAATTGGCACTATCAAAAAGTGTAAATTTGAGAGGTAATAAGGCCCTGGTCAACACATCTCACGAAGTTAAGAGGATGATTTGTAGTGGATGGGAATGATGAGATATTATAGTGTATCTCACAAATGAATGATGACAAGATATAGTTCTAATTACAAAATAAATCTATGCAATTTTGCTGTTAACCATGAAAATAAATAATGACAAAAGAATGCATGAATTTTAACTATGATCTGTGTCGCATATTTAAGGTTAGATTCACAAGAATGGAAATCCCACAGAGATTTCTAATGCAATCACAAACCTTAGAAGATTCAACACTGTAACAAGACACTACACTGGTTGGAGATAGTCTGCAATACCAGTTTGCAGTAACAATAAGAGGACCATAATATAAGGTTTCAAAGTGCGAATAGTATCATATATGCAACTGCAAAGCAAGGTGAAAAGATTAGAAAAACTGTTGTAGTGTCTAACATAGGAACCCAGCCACAAGGTAGAAAAATCCACAAGACTTAATCACATAGACCCCAAATGATTACAATCCCAGGATGCAGGAAGCCCTTAGAGGACTACAATGCTAACAATTTTTGAAACACAAAAATTCTGCGACACCAATTTGTGATGATACACAAAACCACAAGCAAATCGACACAAGCAACAAAAGCTAGATTGCAAATGACTTAAGAATCCAACAACAAAAGGAATGAAAAGAATAAAAGACACAAACATTATACAGAAAGGAGAAGATCAAAGGAATGTTAATACAGTAGCTTCATGAAAGATTGTCATAGATGACTAACAGTCCTCTAGTATTTGGTATATTGTATAATATGTAAATTTTTATGTATTTCAAAAGAGCTATGATGACAGTGTCCTAGCTCCCTGATCTATCATTTATATTTTTCATCCTGTGAGTGGTAATTAGGATAGCCAATACAGAAAGATAAAGAAGTATAGTGAGATCATACCCACAGGGTTAGTACTAAGTAATAATAGATATGTTGGTGTAATGACTCTTTCTTAATGAATTTATATGTTGTCGCTTTAATTTCTGTCTAGATATATCCTGTAACATGAATCTTTATTGCTGCAGCATAATCCATTCACTTGTTAACACATTCCATAGTCAAAAGAACCTGAAGCAGTACAAAATTACAAAGAGCATCCTCTAGATCCAGGGTACCACGAAATATCTAACTATAAAATTTTAAATCAAATTGTTTAAAGATCTCAACATTGCTTAAGAAATCATATAGCACATAAAGGAGAAACTATTCTCACTGAATTCCTATTGAGTCCCATACATAATTTTTAAAATCTATTCATGCGTGTAAGCTACCCACAAGGTTCATACCAAGTAACAAGGACTGTGCTAGTGTAGCAACTCTTTATTAGTCAATTGACATGTTTTTATTTATAATCTGTCTACACATGTAATGTAATGTAAATATTTATAGCAGCTGCACAAGTCATACACTTTTTAACAAAGGAAACAATAAAATGAAATGAAAAGTGTACAAAGTTGTGACGAGAATCCTGTAGATCCATGGTCTAAGGGATTCAGGAACAATGACCACAGTAAAATTTTAAATCAAACTGTCTTAAATGTCTCAACATTGATTAAGCAATCATTCGTGATAAAAAATAAACCATTCTCAACATAGTCCAACTGAATGCCCCCAACACAATTTGTAAGATCTACTCATTATAGTACTAAGTTAACTAGTAATGGCTATTAATGAATCCATTGAATTGGTACGTTCTTATTGGAGTCACTAAATAATTTGATTCAGGTGCTCAAAATCTGTGCCATATCCCATAGATTGATGGTATTACAATGTATCTGATACTGTGACAACCATAAGGCACTCAATAGCCACTAAAGAACCTGAGTCAAGAGCTCAAAATCTGTGCCATATCTCATAGATTAATGGTATCACAATATATCTGATATTGTGACAACCATAATTTTTCAAATCAAACTTATCTAAGGCATCTCAATGTTGCTTGAGCGATCATCGCAAATAAAGGAGTAACCATGCTCATGGTGGTAGTCTCACTAAATCCAACTACCCTATTTACAAGATCTATTCTTCATCTAACACTAACAGTTTCCTGAGACCCTTTCATGGTTTATCACATTTACTTATTTACTTAAAGTACCAAGAAAATTAATCTTCATCTAACATGAATCGATTAACAAATAGAATCCCGAATCGGGTTAATTCCTGACTACATCTTTGTCAGATATGAAATCAAAGCAGCACTATACCTTGTGTTGCACAAGTTGGGTGTTGGTGCATGTATAACTTCATAAAAGGTTAAATCTTTTTAACTATGAACAAAGTAGTGCAAAACTGAGTACAACTAGAGTCTGGAGAGAATCTATGTAACTATCAGTAGACACAAAACCTAGCGCTGGTACCAAATTAGTTTGCTTTTAGCAACTTGTCTAAACCATCTATAGCATGATCAATACAACAATAAATGAGTTGATATGTTAGACAAATGATAAAACTTCAAGACAGTCTTGGGCTCTCCTCTGAAGTTAGGACCTTTCCTACCAATGAATAAAATCAAGAACACACCACAAAACTAAAAACAACTGACCACAAAACAAGAAAATGAACAATGAAACGAGGATAATACAATACAATATGATTTGTCGTCAAGATTTGCAAACTTGATTATTCATTGAAAAAATAGAGTACTTGTGACTTTGCAACATCAGAAGCTTCATCACGTCCCTTAAGTTCTTCCATTTACCTACAATTCTCTTCAACTTTTTTAATACGATTTATAGCTACAAACAAAATATTTCCCACAAGAAGCACAATTACAAATATGCCGAGAGATATTATGATGGCTGAAAATGGTAGCTTTGGGTCATCTGAGAATCTGCAATAGCCAAAAATAACTGGTCTTGAGAAAATATTAAGACTTAGCAATTCTACCTTATCAAAATCAACAAGGACTTTGTATTTTTCCTTGTCAAAAGGAAACAATATGATAGTACATTGAAATTAAACCAAGTAGATCCCTTGTGCCAAATTCAATATTCAAAGAAGGATTCAAAAGCCAACCCAATAAAAATGATTTGAAAGAACTCAAATCCAGGGACAATCAGACTTCCTCACACAGAGATCATGCAAAAATTCACAAGAAATGCCATCCAATAAAACTCCTTACACACCACTGACTATTCAAAATTCACAAGACATACTAGCAATGCAGTTCATGCTTTCTATGAGGATCTCCAAAATCCAATTCGCTCATGTGGTGGCTATTAGAGCCCATACCATACATCAGCACAGGAAAATATTTATTGGTTGTGTCATATACATTTACAATGACATCCAATTTTCCTGCAAGCTGATGTAAAAAATTCTATACCAACGACTCTACATCAAAGGCTCCACCCAAGTACCTGGAAATATTAGAGGAAATACTTTGATAAGTCATTTTAAGGACATAACACATCAAACAGAAAAAATAAAGACTTCAAATTGAACAAAAATGGCCAGTATCCATTTCACCAACACAAATTCTTGAAAAACATCAGTCCACTATACAGGACCCAAATCACACTGACTTGGGACATTTGCACTAAAATCTAAGCCCAGAAATAAATATTGTTATGATTGTAATGTAGAGGGATTTGCAGTTACATTTCTTTTGTGTTACAAAATAGAATATATTCTGTAGTTACATTTCTTTAACAGACAACACTTTCACCCAGGGATAGAAAAGGTATCCAATAGTTGGCTACTTCAGGATACTATGGCTGTGAGGCAAGGGGTGGTTCTACCTCTTCTATACCATATAATTTATGAAGGTTGGGCACTTGTTTTCTCTCTAGTGCACCATATTTCCCTCATTATTCACCCAGGTTTGTTGATAAACAAGTCTTCAATTATGCCAACCTATTACAAGCTGTCAGGAGGATATCCAGCATTACATCACAGATCAGTTACTGTTGTTTCCAGCACATGATTTGCTTAGATTTTTCCTTCATTATTGTTTGGATGCTACTGTTTACACTCAGAACTGAGTTCCATGCTTATTCAAAGCCATTTTACTAATGACCTCCCTCAAAATACTTCTCAGACTTGTTTCGTCACCAGTGTACTTGTCTACAATGTTCCCAGAATTGATAATCACCATGATTTGTTGCTGGTTTCATTCATAAGCATACCCAGAACCTACTCAAAAATGCCCAAATTTGAAAAAAAACAAGTTCTTATGACTGTTGACTGCTATTTGAATGCACAGGGACAGGTCTAGCATGCCCAGGATGTCAAAGAATGTTCCTAGACTTGAGATTGAAGAAAATTTTCTACTCCTTAAAGGTCAGAATATGTCTGCAATATGCTAAGATCAGCCCAGAATGAACCCAGCATACCTCATCTTGCTCTATGGAAGCTGTAATATACATCAAAGCTGCACAGAAGTTGAGATTAAGGGCTGTCTTGTTGCCCAGAACTGCTTAATACATGCCCAAATATGAGAAATGGTCTGATCACTGTTGTTCTAAGGGTGAAAATGTTCTCAAAACTGCCCAAAAACAACCATAATGTTGTTGCTCGCCCATGCTATACCAAATCATCAGCGACCAGGGTATCATCATCAATGTTGTTAGACTTGAAATTGTCAAAGACAGAGTCAGCGACTCAGGAAAGACTCATTTAAGACTCCGCAAAAAGAAAAAAAAATCAAAATATAGTAAATTTTGTGCACAAAAAAACTGATGACAATTATAATCCATATAAGTTATAAAACCACATTTATGAAAAAATTCATTGGATCATCTCATAAAAAATGATAATACAAAAATTGATACTCCATATTTATATTCAAAATAGTGAACTGAAAAATGATTTCATGAACAATGTCTCCAAGTCTAATCTTAAGTCTCATGCATGACTACGAGAAGTAGAACACTTAGAATTTTTCCTTGTGAAAAGGAAACAATTTGATAGTACATAGAAATTAAACCAAGTAGATCCCTTGTGCCAAATTCAATATTCAAAGAAGGATTCAAAAGCCAACCCCATAAAAATGATTTGAAAGAACTCAAATCCAGGGACAATCTGACTTCCTCACACACAGAACATGCAAAAATTCAAAAGAAATGCCATCCAATAAAACTCCTTACACACCACTGACTATTCAAAATTCACAAGACATACTAGCAATGCAGTTCATGCTTTCTATCAGGATCTCCAAAATCCAATTCACTTATGTGGTTTCTATTAGAGCCCGTACGATACATCAGCACAGGAAAAGATTTATTGGTTGTGTCATATACATTTACAATGATGGCCAAGTTGCCTGCAAGCTGATGTAAAAATTTCTATACCAATGACTCTACATCAAAGGCTCCACCCAAGTACCTCGACATATTAGAGGAAATACTTTGATAAGTCATTTTAAGGAAATAACACATCAAAGAGAAAAAATAAAGACTTCGAATTGAACAAAAATTGCCAGTATCCATTTTACCAACACAAATTCCTGAAAAACATCAGTCCACTGTACAGGAACCAAACCACACTGACTTGGGAAATTTGCACTAAAATTTGAGCCCATAAATAAATATTGTTATGATTGTAAGGTAGAGGGATTTGCAGTTACATTTCTTCTGTGTTACAAAATAGAATATCTTCTGCAGTTACATTTCTTTAACAGACAACACTTTCACCGAGGGATAGAAAAGGTATCCAACAGTTTGCTGCTTCAGGATACTGTGGCTGTGAGGCAAGGGGTGGTTCTATCTCTTCTATACCATATAATTTATGAAGGTTGGGCACTTGTTTTCTCTCCAGTGCACCATATTTCCCACATTATTCACCCAGGTTTGTTGATAAATAGGTCTTCAATTATGCCAACCTATTACAAGCTGTTAGGAGGATATCCAGCATTACATCGAAGATCAGTTACTGTTGTTTCCACCACAGGATTTTCTCAGATTGTTCCTTCATTATTGTTTGGATGCTACTGTTTACACTCAGAACTGAGTTTCATGCTTATTCAAAGACCTTTTACTAATTATCTCCCTCAAAAGAGTTCTCAGACTTGTTTCCTCACCACTGTACTTGTCTACAATGTTCCCAGAATTGATAATCACCATTATTTGTTGCTAGTTTCACTCATATGCATACCCAAAACCTACTCAAAACTGCCCAAATTTGAAAAAAAAAGTTTTATGACTGTTGACTACTATTGGAATGCACATGGATAAGTCTAGCATGCCCAGGCTGTCAAAGAATGTTCCCAGACTTGAGATTGAAGAAAATTTTCTACTCCTTAAAGGTCAGAATATGTCTGCAATATGCTAAGATCAGCCCAGAATGAGCCCAGCATGCCTCATATTGCTCTTTGGAAGTTGCAATATACATCAAAGCTGCACAGAAGTTGAGATTAAGGGCTGTCTTGTTGCCCCGAACTGCTTAATACATGCCCAGATATGAGAAATGGTCTGATCATTGTTGTTCTAAGGGTGAAAATGTTCTCAAAATTGCCCAAAAACAACCATAATGTTGTTGCTTGCCCATGCTATACCAAATCATCAGCAACCAGGGTATCATCATCAATGCTGTCAGACTTGAAATTGGAAAAGGCAGAGTCAGCAACTCAGGAAAGACTCATTTAAGACTCGGCAAAAAGAAAAAAAATTCAAAATATAGTAAATTTTTTGCACAAAAAAACTAATGACAATTCTAATCCATATAAGTTATAAAACCACGTTTATGAAAAAATTCATTGGATCATCTCATAAAAAATGATAATACACAAATTGATACTCCAGATTTATATTCAAAATAGTGAACTGAAAAAAGATTTCATGAACAATGTCTCCAAGTCCAATCTTAAGTCTCATGCATGACTACGAGAAGTAAAACACCTAGAATAGAGCCTAAGGGAGATAGTGCCAACATCACTAGATTGAAGCAACAACTGTGATGCAGGTGTATTGAGTGTTTCCATTTCAGAAAATGGTACACTAGAGGGATTCTCAATCTCCTCATCAAGCCAACTCAAATCATCAGCAGGAAATTTATCCTCCAAGACCCAATCAGAGACTAAATCAATCTTATCCAAATAAAAATTAGATCTCCAGATCCTTTGCCCGCAATGGTTTTGTGAGCATCCGAAGGTTGTAGTATATGAAGACCAATTCTCTAATGGATCATGCTCAAACCTGTTGAGCTTTTTGGTGTAGATGTGCTCAAATACTGACCAATTGTGCTCAAAACCTGAAGTGCTACAAGGCTGACACAGAAGTTGAAAATATTGGGGCCAAGTGGGTAAGAAAAGCTGCAACAAAGACAAATGATTTAGCCGGTGATGGAACTACAACATCTGTTGTACTTGTGCAAGGTTTAATAGCTAAAGGTGTAAAGGTGATTTGTTGTCACTAGTGTTGTATTATGTTTTTATTCATTTTTATTGGTCCTTATGGTGGCTGGTTTTCATTATTCTAAATTCAATGCTTCAGTGGGTTTAAGATCGTATATGAATGGAAAAATGATAATAGCATTGTTGAAGAAGAATTTGTGATCTTCTTGTCAATTGTCGAGCTTGAACTTGAGCTTTAAGAAAAAAAACCAACAGACAAAGCTTCCTCGTATTTTAAGATTTATGAATAAGAATCTAAATCATAAACCTTTCCATTCAGGTTGTTGCAGCAGGAGCAAATCCTATTCAAATTACTAGGGGCATTGAAAAGACAGTAAAGGCCCTTGTTTTTGAACTCAAGGGTTTGTCAAAGGAGGTAAGTCCTCACATTTTTAGTAGGCAAGTTTTCTGCTTTTGGTCTTGTTAGATCTTTAATGGCTTTAGTTGCTTAGTCTATGGAGCAATTTTGACATGGGAATAGTTGATTCAAAATTGTCATTTAGAGTTTTTTGAAGATTCCAGGGTAGAATGTTGAGGAATCTCTTGTGTAACATTTGGGACTGATTTTATCTGTAAATGGTTATGCATGTGAACACCTTGTAAATTTGTAATCTGTATTATTCTCTAGGTTGAAGACATTGAATTAGCAGATATTGCTATAGTGAGTGTTGGGAATAATTATGAAATAGGGAACATGATAGTAGAGGCTATGAGTAAAGTTGGGAGGAAAGGTGTTGTGACACTTGAGGAGGGAAAAAAGTGCAGAAAATCATCTGTATGTTTTAGAGGGAATGAAATTTGATCGTGGATACATTTCTCCATACTTTGTTACAGATAGTGAGAAGATGTCTGTGGAGTACGAGAATTGCAAGGTAATTGATGTGAATGAAAGCTTCTTCTTGTGTTTTTTGTTTTGCTGCTATTTTTAACTGCTCCTTTAATGAAGATAGAATAGAAATAAATCACATAGCCCTCATCTAAGTTGCTAAATCATTTCCCAAATACCTGTCCAATGTCTGTCATATACTTACGGTACACCTTCCTGGTTGTTTTCAGGTTGGTGTTGGTTTGGAGTTTGTATAGAATTTTATATTCTATGCATTAGGAACCTTTTGTTATTTCCATGTAGTATTAGATTTAGAACACTGATCTAAGGATCAGAAAGAAATATGAATACTACTAAGAAGAGGAAAAGGGTTGCTTAATTTCTATTCAGGTGTGCATGCTTTTTTCTGCTACTTAGATGGAAAAAATTTTGGAACAAAATTCCCAAAAACTGTCAACCCTAAAGCTATTTCCTTTGATATGATAAAGGAAAATTATGGAATACATAACTTTGGTTCATCAAAACACCCAAAATATGCATTTAATTTCTAGAAATTAAAGGTTTCTTACTTGCTATTGTGTCATTACTCATATTCTAGCTTTTTTCTCCTCTGCTCAGCTTGCCTAGCTTCAAACTCCTCTCTACTCAAAAATGGATGAGCAGAGTTGTAATTACCCATTACCATAATCCATATATTCTATGAAATTTACAAACTTGCTCAGTTAGAACAAATGTATTCAATCTTATCTAAAGTTAGAAGATTCAAAATTGAAATGACTCCGCAAACTTAAGAGTAAGACTGGCTCGTAATAGGTAAATACTTGGAAAACAAACTCACTAAAAAACTAGGCTTCAAAAACAATTCAGGAACATGTTTTTTAGTCTAGGTTTGGACATGTATAGTTTTTTATTTTACAGGTCAAACTTGACTAAGTCTTGCACAACTCACCAAGTATGGCCATGTCCGCCAAGCCTACCTAATACTAGTTAAACTATCAAATTAAGATGTGTTTGACCATGTCTTCAAACTTAACAATTTATGGCCATTTTGACCAAGTGTAATCATCATGCTTGACTCAGCAAGTCAAACTTAGATAGTCAAAAGACTCAGCCAAATCTTGTAAGTACGATCCTATATCTAAAAAAATCATTTAGATATAGTAAGATAAATCAATACAAAATAACACTTCACCTTTGAACAAGAGGGACAAAACCTAGCATATATCCCTATGCTCCATACATATCCGTTGGAATAATATGTCCACTAAATGGCATGTCAAAGGGATTAGGTCCATAACCCATGTATGGGACACCACCATTACATGCCATGTAAGCCACTGGTCCCCACTGTGCACCAGGCCAAGAATTATATGTAGTAGGTGCATCATATGGCATCATACACCCTTCAGCACCAAAATCCCATGATGCTCTCCACTGCATCTCATTGGTTGTAACAATGATAAAGCACCCAACATTCATCATTTACAAATGCATCCATTGGCTTCTAATTAGGAAAGGAAATTATAGTGAAATTAGAGAATACAACAAAAAAACATCCTATAGCACTTTCCAATACATAAGTTTCCCAAGTGAAAAGCAATATAAAGATGACTTACTAGTAGAGAGTTGTCGATCTCGCTTACTTTTCTTCTTTGTTTCTGAAAATGAGCAAAGTTTGAAGTGCATGAGAAACACTGCTACAGATATATACCTACTTATCATGGATAAAAAAATCCACAAATCCATAAATCCAAAAGAACCACTTCAATAAACATGCTAAGTAATAACTACTTGGCTCAACAACATGAAACTTCTGTTGAACTTCTTCCTCAACCAATGGGGCACTCTCCTGCGATAAAGGCTCTTTTGTGATCATAGACTCATGTGTTGCCTCAAGTGGCTCAACTGTTTTTGTAGAGCGGTTTTTCTCTAATGATTGTTATGGCTGGTTGACAGGTGGCTTCTTTTCAGAAATGTTTTCCTTCACATTTGGCATGTACAACCTTGAAGGAGCTATGTTTGCCTCCTTTGCGCATCCTGAAAGAGAAGGAGATGAGACTTTAGACCTGGCACGCCTAGTTGACTCCATATCTGTAACAGAAAATACTTGGACCATCAGATAGCCATAAGTAGGTAGCTAATATCAACTTGTACTCATGCATAGTTTTTGGCTGACTAATATACCTTGAACTTGTGGCAAGCTACCAGCATTTTTTGTACTGCTGGTGTTGGTCTCCAAAATTCAATTTATGGTATCTCGAAGAGCCTTATTTGGTAATAGATCATCTGAAAGAATGTTTGTTACTCCACATACACATGGACTTTGATATGATATGGTCCCTAATGCCTAAAATAGATGGAAACAAATTCAGAGGTTTAAACACTAACAACATGTTCTAGACAAAAACATAGACTATGAATCACACAATCTAGAAAACATCACACCAAAGTAATATCTATGTAATTTTTCTCCGATTATCTTACATTTGTCACATTAGCTATTGAAATGACATTTACTAGTCAGCACAACAGCTTTCATTACTTCCTTGCATAATGGACAATGCAATTCAGGTGGCAGTTCACCAACAGAACGGTTAGATGGGAACCCCTCAACTTCCTTGTCAAAAGCATCTCTACATGACAAATTATTTTAATCAGTAGCTAAAAATTGAGAAGCAATTCATAGCCAATTTCATAGACCTTCCACTTTATAGTGTTTTCAGTGATGAAGGTTTGGTTCAAATGACTTACTCGTTAGGCCTCAAAACTGCAACTGCCCCATTTGGTAATCCACTAGAGCCATCGGGAGTATCAACAAGCATTGATTTGGGAATGTCAGTTGGAGGCTTCACTCTTTTGAGGTCAAAATTGGGATCCACGTTTGTCAGACAATGCTGGATTAAATGTCCTAGAGAAAACAAATAAGATGGTGAGAACCCATATCTAGCTCATTAGCCATGCTCTTAATGAACAGTTTGCCTACAAAGTTACTAGACATGATGAACATACCAGGAACTTTACATCTATGATAGACATATCCTTGTGGTGGTGTTTACCGTTCCATTCCACGCCCTGCATCATTAATTCATCATAAAATTTCTTTATACCTAAACTAATAAAATTCATCCCGTCCTTCGATCTATTCAGCTTCAAGGAAAAATTTGCAACATTAATAGAGAGATTGAAGATTGATTTATGTCAGCGCTCAAATGACATTATAAAGCCACAAGAATGCTTGTTTGGTATCTCTTTTGGATGTAAAAAAGATGGAATGAGTACTGATGCATCAACGTACACTCTCACTGCAAACCACTAGTGATGATTCATCAATAGGTGACTTTAATCAACATTATTATAGTTATCATGTTCTTTTAATCGTCATCGTGTTCTTTTAATCCTTGATAAAGGATGTCTGGTTCTTTTAATCTTTGATTAAGGATGGATGGCCAAAATTCAATCAAATGGCATATATATCTTAACAATATTTATCATCCTCCATGTATAAGGCCAAAGTTTCAAAGTCATCATCCTCATCATCATCATCATAGTCATCATCCTCATCCTCATCATCATCACCATCATTGTTCATCATCGTCGTCGTCATTATCATCATCATCATCATCCTCCTCCTCCTCCTCATCATCATCATCATAATCATTGTTCATCGTCATCATTGTCATCATCATCA
Source organism: Pseudotsuga menziesii (assembly GCA_001517045.1). NCBI lineage: Eukaryota > Viridiplantae > Streptophyta > Pinopsida > Pinales > Pinaceae > Pseudotsuga > Pseudotsuga menziesii. Next base: position 400,326 of record LPNX010134915.1, read on the forward strand.
TCATCATCACCATCATCATCCTCATCATCATCATCATCACCATCATCCTCCATCATCATCATCATCATTGTTCATCGTCATCATCATCATCATCGTCACCATCGTCATCATCATCATCATCATCACCATCCTCATCATCATCACCATCATCATCCTCATCCTCATCATTGTCATCATCATCATCACCCTCATCCTCCTCATCATCATCATGGTCATCATCATGATCATTGTTCATCATCATCATCATCATCATCATCATCATCATCAACCTGATCATCATCGTCATCACCACCACCCTCATCCTCATCATCATCACAATCATCATCACCATCATCATCATCCTCATCATCATCATCGTCATAATCACCACCCTCATCCTCATCATCATCATCATTGTCATCATCACCAGTTATATTTGTAAAGAAGAAAGATGGTACACTCAAGTTGTGTATTGATTACAGATAGTTGAACAAGGTTACTGTGAAGAATAAATATCCTTTGCCTAGGATTGATGACCTCTTTGATCAAATGAGAGGAGCAAGGGTATTTTCCAAGATTGACTTGAGGTCTGGTTACCATCAGGTGAGAATCAAGGATGAAGACATTCATAGGATAGCTTTCAGAACAAGGTATGGACATTAGGAGTTTGTAGTGGTACCATTTGGTATCACAAATGCACTAGCTACATTTATGTGGCTTATGAACAGTGTCTTCAGCAGGTATTTGGACAAGTTTGTTCTATTTTTCCTTGATGACATTCTTGTTTATTATAAGAATGAGAAGGAGCATGAAGAGTATTTGAGATTGACATTGCAAATTCTCAGGGAGCATCAACTGTATGCAAATCTGAGCAAGTGTGACTTCTAGAGATAGAATTCAGTATTTGGGTCACATTATCTCAGAAGAGGGTATATCTATGGACCCTAAAAAGATTGAAGCCATTATGGATTGGCCTACTCCAACAAATGTGATAGATGTAAGATCTTTTATGGGACTTGCAGGATACTATAGGAGATTCATTGAAGGATTCTCCAAAGTTTCACATGCCATCACTTCTTTGCAAAAGAAAGGGATAAAGTTTGAATGGACCTCGAGGTGTGAAGAAAGCTTCCTGCAGTTGAAGAATCTTGTCAATAGTGCACCAGTATTGAAAGTTGTAGATCTAGAGAAATATTTTTGTGGTGTGTACCGATGCATGTGCACAAGGGCTTGGAGGAGTCCTTATGCAAGACAACCACATGATATGCTACGAGTCAAGAAAGCTGAAGGAGCATGAGCAGAACTATGCCACTCATGATCTAGAGCTTGCAGCCATAGTACATGCTCTCAATATGTGGAGGCATTACTTGATGGATAGAATATTTGAGCTCAGGATAGATCATCGCGGTACGAAGTATCTATTTGATCAGCCTACTCTGAATGCTAGGTAAGCGAGATGGTTGGAGCTTCTATGTGAGTTTGATTTTGAAATCAAGCACATAAAGGGAAAATAGAATAAGGTAGCTGATGCACTTAGCAGGAAGGTGGAGGAAATGCATGTGGCATCCCTTAGTATTTGCCAATCAGATTTGAGGCAACAGATTGTTGATTGTACTGCCAGAGATGAATTGTATGAGCTGGTAAAAGACAAATTGCAGTAGCAAAGTCTTGAGAAGAGGTATGAGGGATATAAACTGGAAGAGGAGAGAATTATTACTTATAAAGGTAGGATTTATATTCTAAATGTAGAATATTTGAGGAGAGTTGTTATGGATGAGATCCATAAAGCTCCGTATTCTAGTCACCCAAGATACCAGAAGACAATTGCTACCGCCAGAAAACAATACTTCTAGCCAGGAATGAAAAAGGATATGGCTGAGTACATTTCGAGGTGCATGAAATGTCAACAGGTAAAGGTTGAGCATCAACATCGAGCAGGTTTGTTGCAGCCTTTGCCAGTTCCAAAATGGAAATGGGAAGTTATTTCCATGGATTTCATTACAGGATTGCCGATGACTTGGAGACAACATGATTCCATCATGGTTGTGGTAGACAAGTTAACAAAGGCAGCACATTTTATACCAGTTAATTCTATGCATAAGACTGATGACATTGCAAAGATATTCATGAAGGAGATTTTCAAATTGCATGGATTCCCTAAGGCAATAGTTTCTAAGTTAGATGTCAAGTTCACTTCCAATTTTTGGAAGGGGTTGTTTACAGATTTGGGTACAAAGCTAAACTTCAGCACTGTATACCATCCTCACACAGATGGATACACAGAGAGAGTTAATCAGGTGCTTGAATACATGCTTTGTATGTATGTGATGGACAAACCAAACAAGTGGGAAGATTACTTACACTTGGTAGAGTTTTCTTATAACAATGGACAACAGGCATCTTTGGGGATGAGTCCATATGAAGCTTTGTTTGGAAGAAGGTGTAGGACACCAGTGACTTGGGATAATCCAGTGAACAGGGTTGTGCTTGGTCCCGAATTGCTTAGGGAAATGGAGTAAGAGGTTGTAAAGATCAGAGAGAATCAATAAGCAGCACAAGACAGATAGAAAAGCTATGTAGATAAGCATAGGTTGAACAGAGAGTTCAGTGTTGGAGATCATGTTTACCTCAGAGTGAGGACAAGGAAGAGTTCCTTGAAGCTTGGAATTTGTGCCAAGCTGTCACTAAGATATTGTGGGCCGTTTGAAGTGCTTGAAAGAATATGGCCAGTTGCATATAGAATTGCATTGCCTGCTAGCACTAGAGCTCATAATTTTTTTCATGTTTCTTTGCTTAAGAGATATGTACATGATCCTAACCATGTGATAAATTGGGATGTGATTCAGGTGCAACCTGAGGGAGAGTTCTGAAACGAGCTAATGCGCATCCTTGACAGGAAGGTCACAATGCTCCGGAACCGGGCCATAGGGAAGCTAAAGTTGCAATGGGAGCACTACATACTTGAAGAGGCTACATGGGAGCTGGAGGATTCCATGCGATTGGCACATCCATTTTTGTTCAATCTTGTGGAACACTGAGGTGGTACCAATGTAGCATTTTGTTCAAATTTTGTAAAGCACTGAGGACAGTGCTATTGAAGGGGGAGGGGAATGTAACACCTCGGTTTTGAATTCGTTGCATTAAATGTACATGATGTATATATTGTAATGAATCGTGGTGTGGAGCTAAAGGAAAAATCCCCACCATTGATTTGGTTGTGTTATGTTTCAGTGAACGGAATCGTTGCCGATGGTATATCATGGTATATGGCACATATTAAGTTTTTCCATCATGTAAATATGCATTTTAATTAAATGAACCCAATCAGCTATGTTCACTGCAACCATATTGAAAAGGGCATGATTTTCCTAAGGATAGGGAGGGGGAATTATCATACCTTGAGCCTATGGGAAAAGCCATGTGTCATCTGTTAAACCCCTTTACTTGTCACCCACCCTTTTTTATTTGCTCACCTTCCCTTGTCTTATCCAACTACCACCTTAAATGTTCTGCTGTTAGTTGGGGCAATTATTGCTGGGGAGTGGAGTGTGGCAAGTTTGTCAGTCATTTCCCACATGCACACTCCACCAGCAGGTTGACCCTCACACAGGAAAAAAAAACCACCACGCCCATCACTCCATTCTCACCATGAATACAGGGACACTCTCCCACTCGTGATTGTTCCTCATTCATCCTTACACACAGGGACGTTCTGTTTACCCATGCACCATTTGGCATTGTGGCTCGCTCATCCTCACGCAGGAGGGGGATCATTCTCCTCACGCACCGATTGGGATTTCCATTGTTTTTCCCACACAGCAAGGAGGAGAGCCATTTTTTGCTATCATTCATGTTTTCTATCGAGGAGTATCTGGTGTGTTTTCCATCTGGATTTTATGGTCCATGTGCAAATTCCCCTCATGCACAGGTTGGGAGTCTGTTTTTCTTTCCCATTTTTGGATTGTGTGTCTTCCCATTGCTTCAGTGTTGAAGGTCGGGGCGGTTTCCTTCCCCACATTTTGGTTGCTGTGTTGCTTTTACATTTTGGGCTGCTGTAGGATGTTATGGAGTCATTTTGGCCATGATAGGGCCAAGAACGACTCAGGAATTGTTTTCCCTATCCAAGCTGTGAATCGCTTGTTTGACTGTGTGTATGCAGTGGTTGGTCTTCAGACTGTGTTGGAGTAGGGATGAGGGATTTGTTTGCTTGATAAACCTGGTGTGATTGGGAACCACACAGACAGAGCTAGAGGGTTGGCTTTCTTCTCCACAACCCCTGAATAGCACTGGAGGGGAAGTCAGGGCCTGAGGGACTATGTAGCAGAGAAGGTACCGATTTCTTGTGTTGGGTGTGTGTGGGTGTCTTAGAAGTTAGGCTAGTTCTGGTGTAGGTGTTCCTAGCTCTGTAATGAGCTCACCATCTTAGCATATAGCCTTTTCCAGCTCCTTGATGGCCTGATAAACCCGACCATGTTGGCTTGGCTGTCTTGTTGATGGCCTGATAAACCCAACTGTGTTGGCTTGGCTAATTTGTGCATCCTTGGCTATGTGTAAGCTTGCTTGTTCCTTATTCATTGGGGAAATCATGCCCAACTCAGGGGTGGCAGCGTTGCTGGGAGACTAAGGAGCACGCTGGCCTATGGTTGGGTGATATGTTGCAGTGACGTAGCTGGTTGCAGGACGAATTCTTTATAAGATAGGTATTCTTGACCATTTTGTCTCTGCATTTATACTTATTGTTTGATGAATATGATGAACATGTTGAATGCTTGTATGAACGTATGTTGCTTCCATTGTATGATAAATAATTATGTATCTGTGCATGTTCTAGTTCAAAGCATTTTGTTTCAATAATTATGTATCTTCATGTTCATGGGGCAGTTAGCCCGGATGTTAATGACACCGTAGTGTCCTCTTCGCCGGTCGAAGGGTTGGGGATGCTACATATGGTATGTTAGTATGGTATGATGTTAGTATGTTATGTTATGGTACATGTTATTGTATGTTAGTATGGTACGATGTTAGTATCCTAGGGTATTGTAGGGTATGTTATTGTATGTTAGAATGGTATGATGTTAGCATCATAGGGTATTGTAGGGTATGATATGGTATATATTACACATCCATGCATGACTTAGTGTTATGATTGTTAGTGTATGGTATGGTTATGATGTTAAAAAGTTGAGGATAGCCATAATGTTAAAAAGTTGATGAGTCATAAATTCTTCCTTTAAGTATTGGATATTTATAAGTTAGCACACATGTGAACCACACATATCATTATATCACATAGGTGAACCACACATATCATGTTCCAAGATCAAGTCAACCATATCATGTTCCAAGATCAAGTCAACCATATATGTATAAATTTGAACCTTGCTTTATATTATATATGTATAGAAATAATGTTACAAAAATTGGCATGTCACATGGCCATAATACAAAATAGTGGATCAAAAAGTACATCTGTGTGTATATGAACAAAAATTTACATCTATGTATTCCCCCTATCCATTTATTCTAGTTATCCCCCCTTTCGCTGCCACTGCCAATGTCTCAAAAGAAGTCTAGATTTCTTTTCCGACTGCTCACTGGTGTTCCCCATTGCTGAACAAGAGGGACAATTCACATCAGTGGAGACTGTAGAAAAACCAAATTTTGCAAGTTAGTTTACCAACCTTTAAAAATTCTATGTACATTTGTTCAAATTCCAAAACCAAAATAACATTTTTACTTACTGTACGTGAGTAAGTAGTGGTGGGTCGTGGTGCCTCACTAACAGTGACCCTGATTGGTTGCTCTTCAAGCACCACTTGCTCACTATCAAGCTGCATAAAAAATATATATATGCCAATGTCAACAAATATACATGTACAATGGGGGGGAAGAGGTGGGTCACTGATTTGGGTCTCTTTAAGCACCAAATTAGAGAAAGCGATACAAAAACGTACAAAGAAAGCGATACATAAATGTACCTACTGGATCGTTAAAGGTGTGTCATCGATTTGGTGCTCTTCACGCACCAGTGTCTCACTAGAAGCCTGCATAAAGTAACATAAATGTCAATTTAAAATAAAATAGTGAATCAGAGACATATATACTACAGGGATGAAAAATGATGTTTCCAAAGAAAGCGAAACATACATATACCTCGCAAGGGGGAAGAGGTGGGTTGATAAAAAACTCGCTTTAGTGCTCTTCAAGCACCACTATCTCAATAGATTCCTGCATAAATTAGCATATGCCAAAGCGATACATAAACCTAAAAAAACGTACAAAGAGAAAGCACCAAATGAGGGAAAGCCATACATTAACGTACAAAGAAAGCGATACATAAACTTACCTGCTGCCTTGTCAGAGGAGGTGTGTAACCAGTGGATTGATTAACTAGCAATGAGAGAAAAGGACTTCTACTTGTACTAGCGAATAAGCTCGCTTTTTGGACATATTCATCAAACTCACGTTCCTACGTACAAAGGGATAAATATACAATTAGACAATTTCAAAAAATTAAAAAAGTACATATTGAATCATTAAAATCACAATTAAAACAAAGTGATACATAAACATACCTTCTCACTCGTGATAGGTGGGTCATCAATCTGCTGCTCTTCAAGAACTGTTGCATCAATAGAAGCCTGCATAAAATAACATATGTCAAATTCAGATAATAAAAAGAATCTTAGACATATATACTACATGGACGAAAAATGATGTTTTCAAATAGCATGAAACATACGTGTACCTGGTGGGGGGGAAGAGGTGGGTCGGAAATAACCTCGTGTTGGTGCTCTTCAAGCACCAATGGCTCAAGGGTTTCCTATATAATGTAACATATGCCAATTTAAGATAATACAAATAAAATGAGACATATACATGATGGACGAAAAATTATTTTTCCAAAGAAAGCGATACATAATTAAAAGCATTTTTAAAATAATACCTGTGTTTGGAAATCTACCTTTGGATGAGAGGGACTAGGCTGAGATTCAATGTACTCATCTTGATCACCCTGCATAAAACATGTTGTATCAAAATTAGGATGTATTGAATGTTACAATCTCTACTATAAATATGTAAATAAAGTTGACAAATTAACAAGTATAGTTCTTACCCCTAATGGTGAAGAACCAAACCCATATGCAATTGACAGCCGCATCAATGTTCTCAACATTGATCGACGGACTGTGCGACTTTGGTGTGCCATGGGACACTAGCTATATATTTGTTCACATAATTTGTTAGATAATTAAATAGAAATAAATTGTGAAACAATTGAAAATTGTGATATGAAACAAAATATAATATGAAAATAATGAGTTTTACTTACAAATAAAAGTAATCCATCGTCCCAGAATTCTGAAGCAAGGCCATAACATATTCCTCCACACAATGTGCAAGGGTGTGGAGTAACACGACGCTCTGAATGATCTACATCTCCTATGTGATCTGTAGATGGGACGGCCTTAGAAGTGCGAACCCCTTGGTCTACATTGACTTGGACATCAGTCCCATGCTAAAGCAATGTATTTGCCAAGTCAAATAATGCCTCCTGTGTATCCTCAATCATAGGTCCCGCAAGAGGGGTTTTTGGTGTGCATGGAGGGCATGGTACATGGTTAGGATCCATCCTGGCCCCTTCCCTATCTTGGGGCATCCCATGACCAACACCCTGGAAGCCTAAGATATCAAAATAGTTAGCATGTTTCCCTAGGATGAATTCTGCATACAACTTCCTAAGGAAATAAGATGGGATGTCCCTATTCCCATGAGGGTTTTCATCGAAGACCATATACCAACGATCCATCCAATTGGCCTTTATATTTGGTTCAACGTACTAGTCTATGGAAATGTGTGCTCGACTGGTGGGTGGAACCAATCTGGTGCTAGGGTCCCGAAATAATGAAAATAATTGGTCTTTTGTAATCTTTAGGTCTTTGATGTCTTTATAACTCAATCCATCGGAGTAGTATTGCCTCCTAGATTCTATGTACGAGCTAATGTTGCACAGATATCCTTGGGCATTGGAAATTGTGTTTGTTATTGTGTCCAATGCATCGGCTAAAGATTGTCTCAAATGACCCCCCCCTCTAATAGATGAGCTAAGGCGCCTCAATGAGGCCAAAAGCGCAAGAATATGTGAGTTTTTATCTTGTTCCCCCTCTTGGTTTGGGTTTGGGTTCATGTTTGTTAGATTTTTAACATTAAGCTAGCATTATATTAGGATCTTTAACTAAGAGAATAACAAGCACGACAATCAAACACAAGAGACAATGAACACAATGTTTTTCCTCGGGGAAACCATAAATGGAGAAAACCCTGCAACTTCCTCAGAGATAGAATCAACACCAAAAGTAAAACCCCAAAACAGTAAGATGATCTCCCGACAACAGTAACCTCTTTCTCCCTAGCCCCAGTTTCTTCTTCTTCCTCAGCTATGTGGTACAACTGAGTGTGAGTGAGTGTATGATAAATAGAGCGGCTAGCTCTCTATCTATATTAATTCTTGACTTGCATAAACCCTACAAGGGCCGACTTATCTAGGAGAGTATAATAACCCTAGTGCCCTGAAACTGTGGGGACTTTAACCCTTAATCAATAGGAAGGTTACCCACAATGTCTTGACATGACTTGTTTACATTATAGAACCTCCCTATAGGAACATCGGGGCATGACATGACACAAGTACATTATAGACACATCCCAAAATAAACATCGTGGTACAATACATAAGATACACAAGTGAATACATTCCGAAGTTACAATTACATCAACACTCCCTCTTAACTAGGAAGTTATTCTCTCGACACAATTTATCAGCACAAGTCTTCTTCTCTGTATCATCTGGATCATCATCGAGTCCTTGTCATCTTCAAGTCATCTTCTTCTTCAGATTTGGATCATCACTCTATCTTGATCATCAACACTAGATCTGGATCATTACTCGATCTAGATCATCATCACTGGATCTAGATCATAACTCGATCTGGATCATCGTCACTGGATCTATATCATCACTCAATCTGGATCATCACTGGAGCATAATCTCTGGATCTGGATCATCACTCGATCTGGATCATAACTACTGGATCATCATCATTGGATCATCATCATGGTTTCTATCTCATGATTCTTCTCGTCACATGAAGTTCTATAAAGAAAACCCTTTTTCATGCTAGTTGTAGGCCTAGCATCCATGTGGGTCTTCTTTAGCGCTTATATCTGACACCAAGTTAGAATGTCCCACCCAACACTTACATCTGACCATGAGAGGAACACATCCAACTCCATGTCAGAAAGGCATGCCCAACACTCACATCTGATCATGTAGGAACCAATCCTATAATCACATCAGAAAGGCTCAACACTCACATCTAATCATGCGGGAACACATCCCACAACCCTATCGAAAATCCTTAGCACTTATATCTAGCCATGCAAGAACACATCCTGCAACCATGCTAAAAAGGATTTTCAGTTACATCTAGCCATGCGGGAACACATCTTGCAACCTTTCTAGAAGGGCTCTGCTGTCAACACCCCAAAATTTTCAAAAAAATTAAAACTTTGAAAAAGGCATAAGAATCATATTAATGCAGTCGTTAAATGTTGAATTGGATATTCCTACAGATATTGTAAGATCATGACCCCTTTTTAATTTTATTCTTTTAAATAATATTTTCTTTTCAGTTACTGAATGTTTTTCTGTTTGTGACATAAGGTGAATTTGTCGTGAAAAGATGGGGCTTACTTAGCGTTACGCTAATGCATAAAGTTCCTTCTGTTCTTACAGCTGACAGGTAAAGTTCGAGTTACTGCTATCAATTTAAAGTAATACTCCTCAAATTGTTGTTCCAATTCAATCAGTAAAATTTAACACATACTAGCCAATTTTATCCTGCCTTTGGAGGTAAAGCTTTTTCCTTACTCTTTTAAGATTTTCTCTAGAGTTTCTAGAACGTCTATAAATTACTAGTTGTAACGAAAATTAGAAAACTGAAATGTTTCTTTCTATCACAAAAGTGTTTTCGAAATGATATGACAAGCCTATTTCTGTTTACTTGATGTCACTACACCGTATCAAAGAATTACAATTTAGAAATGTCTTGTATAATAAAAACCAGGCGTACTGTCTGAAATAACTCTTCAGTTATTTTATAGAGTTTTTATGAAAAGGATGTTACCTCTTCCTACAATGACAGTAAAGAGATAAACTTAAAGCACCTCTAGGGTGAGTTCCAGATATTCATAATTTAGACTTATTATAAGTGTTTCCGACCATACCATTAGGGAACATGGCTATAGTAGATTATATAAAACCGCTTAGCTATACTCTTTCTTATTCATATTTTTGAAATCCTTAATTAAGAATGACAATCTTGAAAACTTCAAAGTTGTCATAAACAGAAATTTTAACCAATAATATATGTTATCCGTTGAGATAGGATATGAGCAAAGTTTAGGGTATGTTTTCCCAGTTTATCATGTAAACTTCAAACCTACAGTTTTTCATTCTTAACTCCATTTAATAGTAGGATAATTAACAAGTATTTCCTCCTATCTAAGCAAATAATTATCCTCTAACACCATGCATCTGAATTGAAAAAGTCTTACAAAGTTTTACCTATTATTAGGGTACAAACAACAAGTATAGGGCGTAATGTATAGTGCTAGACTTACCATTTTGTCTATATCACTAATCCTTGTAAAAAAAATATAACTTCAAAAACATTTTAAGTTAGAATCCATTATGTTTCTAATCCTAACCATACTCTAGTTGTTTATAACATGTATATCCAATGTTTTATAATGCATAGTCTTGTTAGGCAAGATAATAAAGCCCTTTATTTAAACTCCACGATGATCAAGGTATAATTATAGATTTCAATACCAAAGAAATTTATATGGTTTAAGCCTAAAACAAGGCAATCATAATATAAATCATTTGCAATAATGTTAATCTCGTATTGTTGTGTCAGGTCAAAGCATAATCTATGTTTATCATAGCCTCCGAATGGGAAATGATTGAAATGTGCACAATTTCAACGAGCAGTGAGAACTATAGTTCTCAACCCACTTCCATGCAATAATTTAAGCACTGATGTGGTCACGTCTTGACCTAGCATCTGCGCCATATAACTTGTCCTGACCGTGTGCTTGGCATTCCTCCTTTGCGTTCGGGCCTTTGGCCGCAGCTCTGCAAACCCTTGCTGTCTCTGGTTCGATCCACCACTGGTTTACGATTTATCCACGAGCCTCCTCTCAAATCGATTCCTCTTTGGCTCTGTTAGCAATTGGGAGGAGTCTTAACCTCTCCAGTTCGCAGTTTACTTTGTATTGCTGCCATTACTAGGCTTTTAATTTGGTGGAGTTACTGTTGCTCCTTCGGCTCCATCGTGCACTGGTTTCTCTCCTCATTGGGTGCTACGCACTCTCTTTAGCTGTGCTATCAGTTGGTGGCAACGTTTGCAGGTTATCTCCTTCCTTAGGTTACGGGGTTCCATACTCTATTGGGCATTTGCGATATCTCCAAAGCTGGTCATGATTTTAGAGTTAGTTCATCGCTGGACTGGCTGCATAAAATCACTGCGAGGGTTTTTATAATTTTCAGGTAAATTGTATAAGTTATCGTTTCTTCATATTACTGTGTTAGTTACAGTTTTACTTATGTTGTTAACCCTTGCATAAAGCACACAATGTATAACTCTAGGTCGTTTCTTGATTTTGCAGATAATGGTGCTCGTTCCCTCGGCCTGTCAGTTGGTTGGAGACTTCGGCACCTCAGTCTTCGGTAAGCTCCGGTCTTTTCACGGCTGGTTTACCTTATGCGAGTACTTTCCAGTAACGATGGTTTCGCCAATTAGTTTCTGTTCGACCCGTAGGGTTTTTAAGTTGTTTAAACCTCAAGCATTAGGGTTTATACCCCAGCTTGTATGTATAGCCTTGCGGCTATGACTGTAAATGTAATACGGCTTGGCTGTAATTGCAAATACGACTTGGTTTGTAAATACTTCTGTTTTTAACATGACGCCGAACAGGCTGTAGCCTTCTTTTGATATTATTATCTTTTAAACAGGCTAAGAAGGCTGTAAGCCATTACATTGATTTTACTGTGGTTAAACCTCATTATTATTATTGTTTTGACAGTTGTTACTACTGTATACATGTATAAATTTTTGGTAAATATCTTCCGATATATAACCTGTAACTAGTTTTTAAATAATCTCTTCTTTAAAGCTTATAGTAAAAACCCAGTTAATCTTGGTGAATCTTATGTCTATGGCTGGAATAAAATTTATTTTTTACTTCTGTAGTTGTAAATGAAACAGAAATTTGATAGGTTTTAACCCTAGTTCAAGTTTTAATTTTAGTTCAGTTTATAAAACTAAAACTCTGTTGGTTTGTAATACAAAAAAGTGTATGAAAGAAAACAGCTCTCTGTCGAGTGTTACCCCATTTCTGGTTTATTCTTTTGCGTTTTTAAGATAGCAGCTGGTTCTTCTTTTAAAAAGAGGAAACCAACCATTAAGCTATGAATAAACCTTATTAAAGAAGTTACTGTGGGGTAAAAACTTGTTTTACTGTTTCTAAAAAGTTTGTAGGGTTTATACCCTTCCATAGTTATAATTGTTAGTATTACTTCTGTTTCTTCTTGTAAATATCATTAGTCTAAGCGTATTAGTTTCTACATTAACTTCTACTCTTAAGCAAGTTATAATGCATAC